>JAYMSG010000126.1:0-12892 GCA_036897925.1 Aragoa abietina | reverse complement strand
GAATCGCGAAAAGTTCCGATGAGGGAGGGAAGCCGGCAGCAAGAAAAAGCGACTTGAGGCGACCGTGAACTAATGGGAAAAGTGGCGACGAGGTGATAAGGGACTGCGAGAGGAGAGTGGAGGCGGCGAAAGGGAAGGCGAGGAAGATTGGTACTGAGGTGAAATATTGATAGTTTTGTAAGAATGTGAAGATTGATCTTCTAAGGACTTTGATTGTTTTTTCCATTGGAAGAGATTGTGTTTGTTTGTTTGTATTTTGAGATGCTAATTGCTGCATGTATAGTTGAAAAATGGAAATTTTAAAGATTGGTGGAAGAGAATGTGTTTGTGAATTTTGATGGTTGTTTGTTTGGGGGAGTTGCAATGAAATAGTTTGAAGATGAATTGGATTGGCCAACAACCCCAACAACAGGAGAGGTGGAGTTGTTTTTCAACTTTTTTTTCATCAAAATTGGCTTTGGTCTGGTTGAAATGAATCCTTAGCTTCTAACTTTGGGAACATTCCAATCTCCATATTAGCTTGAATGGAAAATTACCCACCCATGGTATATGCCATCTTTTTTTATATAAATCCAATTTTCTGAAATAATTATATTCGAATTCAAAAAGTGTTATAAAATATAAAAATATATTGTAAAAAGTGTCACAAAAAGTTTTTTTTTTTATATTTTTTAAACCAAAATATAATTTTTTTTATAAAATTGAATCAATATGTATTGACGTAAAATTTAAGAGGTGGTTTATGAAATTCACCTCAGACTAGAATGGTATGTAATAAACAAATTCTACACCTTTTTCATAACCACTTGTTTAATACAGAATTATTTGCTTAGATAATCATGAAACAACCTCCAATGAGAAGTTGTAATTTGCTAAAATTGGATGCACTAATATTTAATTAGAACACTCTCCTCGATTTCCACTTCAATTTATTTTATTTCTCATTTTTCTTTTTTTTACTTTAAACAAAGCTACATGGTTGAATTATATATGCCACCACTTCAAATTTGCATTATTACAAATATATCAAATCTTTTGAAACAATTATATATGAATCTAAAAAGTGTCACACAAATTTTTTACTTTCTACGACACTTTTTAAAATAAGACATAATTGTTTAAAAAAATCAATTAATATGAAAAGGTGACCAATATGATAGGTAGGTTTTGTAATTTTCGCTACATTATATTATGCAGAAATCTCATCTTGCCCTACGGCTGAAGCGGTAGTAGCAAGCTTATCAACTGTTTGGGCCTTGGAAAAGCGTTGGATGAATGTCATTCTCAAGTGCGATCGTTTATCGGTGGTCAACAAGTTTAATGAAAGTCATGATTATCTTTCAGCAATCGGACTTATCATTGAAAATATTAGAGTACTTTAATTTCTACTTCTTTTAGCACATTCCGTTTTCGAAAAGGAATTGTAATAAGATAGTTCATTTACACGCTAGGTGTGCAACTAGAATTTTAGTGTGTGATGATTTGAGCGTCGTGAGGTTTTATTATGGTATATATGTAACACCTCATTACCATTTATCAATATATGATGTTTAAAAAGAAAAAAAACACTATGTCGAAGTTGGAGAGAGTGCTTTTGGACTTTTTGAAACGTTAATTTTCTCTATTCCGCATTTTTATTTTGAATCACGTTTAAAGCAAGTAATATTACAGTCGAATGAATTAGAAGTGTTTATTTGTGAATATCGGAAAAAAAAAATAGATGTACCACACAAATTCTGATAGGCCTTGATTCTAATTGGTTGTTCTAGGCTGAAGCATAAAGAGAATCAATCACTTGCATTGCCAAAATATTAACACAAAGTTTTGTTTGTTTAAGGATTAAACGAAAACCTTTTCTTGAGTAGAACCAAAGATATGTAACATCATAACTAGTGACAACTTAGGAACTAAGGTACGATACTGGTGTGTTGCTTCAAGTTGAAAAATTACTAGGCCTTTAAAGATTGCTTAGCATTTAATCCATCACAAAAACTCCCGTAGTCTAATAAGAAATAGTAGTTCAAAAACACTCAAATTCGTAGATCCAAGGCCTGTGCTCCAATCTGCTTCTGGATCTCAGGGATCAAACGACCCGCGAGATCTGAAAGCGGGTCATTAGCCCACGTGAGCAAATCGATAGTATTATATCACATTTCGCAAAAGAATGCTTAAATCTATGAAGCAGTGGACTAGTAGGTGGTAGTGCTTTTGACGTTGTTGGCCTGGGTTCAATTCCTCGTCTTTCTATTTTTTTTCCATCATTTGTTTTCAACTAAAAATAACAATCTTAAACTTTTGAAATGGAACCTTTCGTCATTTTTTTTTTCAACTAAAAATGTCAATCTTAAACTTTTAAAATGGAATCTTATGACGTTAGCGTATCACTATAAATGACAAGGTTTGAATAAAAAATTATAAGATTCCAACTAAAAATGGCAACTTTAATTTTTTTGAAATGAAACCATACGACGTTAGCGTAAAAAAATAATAAGGTTTGGACAAAAACAAATAAACTTATAACTAAAAATGACAATATTTGAATAAAAATGCCTAAACTTCTAACTAAAAACTGCAAAGTTTAAAATGAAAATTATAAATTTCAAATTAAAAATGGCAAGATTTTCAATTAATCTTTTTTGTTTAAGATTCCAAGTGTTAAATTCCAGAAGTTTAAAAATGATTTATACTAAAAATCACTAGACCTTATCTAATTTTAAAAAAGAAAGCCATGAAAATCTAAACTAAAAAAAAAACTCAATAAAGTGGATTTTGAGACTCAATTTTATATTTACATATTTTTTGGCTAAGCCCAACATCTATTAAGTTGCAATCATAGTTTAAAATCTCAGTTTTGTAGTTCATCTCGGATTTTAAGAAATTTGAGACGTTTCAAAAAAGTTTCGAAACGTTTCATAATGTTACAAAAATAAAATATTAAATTTCAATAGAGAAAATTATTTTTGAAGTGTTTTAAAGTTTTAATACTCCATACTGATAAGCTGAAAAATTGAGACGTGTCGGTATTTCTCGGATAATCCAAACGTATGCTTCGAAGAAAAGTTGTTGGCTCTTTTAGGGAAGGGTAATGAGGGAGACAAGGTAATTAGTTTCATGAATTCACTCACACTTTATCTCTCTCTTCGTCGATTGTTGAGTCCTCTCCCTTCTTCTTGCCCGTTGACGGAGGTAATTAATTTCATCAATTCATTCACCGTTTATCTCTTTCTCTCTTCGTCGATTGTTGATTCTTCTTCCTCCTCGCCCGTTAACGATCTCGACAGTTTTCAGATCGTACAAATGTCGATTCTCTAGGTTTGTTTGTTTTTCAGTCCGTGTGCGTGTTTTGTGCCTTTTTTTCACCTGTTTTTGTCTCGCCTGTGTAAATTAAATGGACGACCAGCTCAACTGACCCGGATCTGCGAGATTTACAGTGTAATAGGGGCCTTTTATTTTGGAAAGGTGTCCTACTCTTACTCTATAGAGTGGAATAATAATAACAATTGGTATAACTAAATTACGTGAAGATAATTAAAGTGGGGAAAGTATTACAGAAAGGTAGAAAGACGGGTCAAAATACAAATAAATAATAACCTAATCCCCGCCCATATACATTATTCGTGGGTCAGATCTGACATCCGACCTAGGTCGGATCTAAACCCAAGATTGGGTCGGATCTGAACCCCACAAAAGAAGCAAAAAAGGAATTCTCTGTAATATGCCCTATGATGGAAATTCCTTGGGAATGGACGTGGCCTGTGAATTTTGGTGCCCATCATGTGAGCATGTAAATAGTAAAGTTGTTGATCAATTGGCTAGAACTTAAATTTCCATTTTTCGATCATTTATAAACTTTCAAAGAGTTGAAGACAGAGAAGTGGAACTGTACCCTGATTTTATTTTGACAAAGAAAACACATCTTAATTGTATGCTTTATGTGGATAAGTGCTTATCTTGTTTAAAAGACAAGCGGTATAAAATGTTAAATATGATGCTAACATGAGGACAGTGCTTACTTTTATTTAATTAATTATTTGTTTGTTAATTGGTGATGAATTAAATCAAATTCTAAACATCATGTTTATCACAAATTATTGACGATTTCTTATGCTTATCCACAGGGTGGTTTACATGAATATGAATCTCCAAGGTTTCCGGTTCCTGCACGTACAACTGGGTAATGAGTGTTGCTGTAACATCATTTACTGACTTCTTTACATTTATAAAATTATTGTAAATTGCCACTGTCAATTACATTTATGCCATGTAATGTAGTATAATTTTGAAAGTTCTAATACTGCCAGTGTTATAATTTTGACGTATCATTATTAGAGTAGTTCAAACTTGGAGCCGAGCCATATAGATAAATAAATTTCTTTACCTTACATTTTCTTTATTCAGGTAATCATGAAATAGAATAAATGATGCATAATGATATTGAACTTTTTCTCGCATCATTTTCAAAATTAAATGTACAAATTTGAGTATAATACGATGGCTGTAATCCTCCATATTTTGTAGCTGTTTTCCCCTTGATAGAATTTTTTCCTTTTATGTTGTGTACTTTCTCCATTTATCTTATTATTGGTTTCTGTATTTTCAGTCATGCGTTCAGCGAGGCTAAGATGAATATATCAGCCACTGGAGGGAGTCGCATTGTTGAGGTGGGTTAATCAGGCTTTTATATATATATATTATTTTTGGGTAAATCTCAATAGGTTTATCATGCTTGTTAGTATTTCGTCAAGTGGTGAAATTATACGTGCGAAAGTATCTTTAATAGGTTAGTTTTCGATAAAATCTATTGTCCCTCGAGTAAAGTAGTATTATTATGTTCCTCTTCTTGATTATGTAGTCAGATTCTCAATATTGTCACAACAGCTTTATGTTTTTACGTAATTTTTACATAAAGCCTCCTATATGCTATCACTGATGCTTTGATTGCTACACTGCTTGGGGAAAATGATGAATACACTTGTTTGAATGTTGAACTTATCTTGAAGGTTGCAGCTTTGACGAATATTTATCAAATCGGATTTAACTTCATCACTTTCTCATTCAGTGTATAGTTTAGTCGTATTTTATGAATGAAAAGTTTGAGATAGATTTATTTTCGCCCCCTTCGCCCAACACCCGCACCCTACCCTAAGGTTATTTGGCTTCAGGAGTATCAGACTTTGCTCTTGTTTATTCAAGCTCAAGCCTTTATCCAGCTCCTTTGGGCTCAGATTGATTTTACTGTAGTATATACTATTAAAAGAACCTCTTGCCGTGCATATTTCTTTCAATAATTTGCTTTCATTCTGAGGTTGAATATATATTTGCAATAGCGTTCTAACAGAGATGAGGCAGAAGTTAATTTCTTGCTTTTAATCATGGTTTAAAGTCCCGTTTCTTAGATATGTTTTGGTTGGTCACAAACTCGAAACCTTTTGGCCTTTCCTGAAGGTTATCGAAATATTTTGAAATATATACATAAACCTTTTCTTTGTTTTCATTTCGGCTACCTAACGGGGAAAAAAAAGAAAAATGAACACATACTTTCGAGGTTTACAGTGGGAATGTAAGAAAGTTCAATTCATGCATATATTATTCTGAAGTATGGCATTCAAACTTTGTTCTCAAATGTGATCCTCCTCGAGATTCAGATTTTAATAGTTCTTTTAATTCGATATCTAGTTTGCTGGAACTCAATTGAAACACCACAACCTGTATCCAAGTGGTCCAGACATTGGCAATCCTCAGCACGTTTATCCGGGGGCCTACTGGCTCTTCTACTGGACCTGATAGCTATCCACAAAGTTCTTATCAGGGATACAGTTCCCAGCACGGTGGGTATTCTTCAAACACGAATCCTTCTCAAGTTCCCTATCAGAGTAATAACTCTCAGCCAGTTGCTTATGAAAACCTTTATACACAGCAAGGGTCTTACCAGAATGCTAGAGCACATAATTCTTACCGATACTAGATGCATCCTGTGCCTGTTTGTACCTGTAGCTCCATCACATAAATTATATCGTTGTTGATATTCTCACTTCTTCAGATTAAGTTCTTGAGTAGTAGTATTGTCTAACCTGTGATATTCACTAAGTCTAGTTTACGCAGCATTCTATTAGTGCCAAGCCATATCGACTCATCTTTCCCCTGAATGTCACATGCACTAGAACTCTTGACATTATGTCCATGGTTGAAATTACTATTTGAAGTTTTACATTCTTATACTTCCAGACAGGCATATTAAACACGTAGGCCTCAACTCTACATTTATGAGTATGATTTAAGACATACTAACTGATAATAGTAAATACTAATAAATATGTCACACTCCAATTAATTAGGACTAGAACACCTATCTACTTTACTATTTACATTAAGATAGTACTAATATATTTATCAAATATCTAATGCGAACTGAGACCTAGATAAAATAGAGCGAGAGTGAAAATGCGTGAGGAGACTGAGACCCTTGAAATAGTAAAGTTAAATTGTGTTAAAATGAGATATGAGCTCTCAAAGCACGGGTGCGAGCTCTGAGCGTAGAGAGGGAGATTGAGAAGATTTGTGTAATCCGGATCCTAGCACAACCACCTCTATGCTTAACCTTGTTACTTATAGAGTTTTGCTGGACACGAAAAAGTCAAACTAGGTAGATTCCGGGATGGAGGGAGTAAATATCATGTGTGATATAACTTAAATAATTGGATGATTGATTGCTTTTGCTTCTTCTTCGAAGATTGCTTCTTGCTTGATTCTCCTCAAGCTTTGTGGTTCTATAGAACTCTAAGGGTACTTTTGTGGGGGAAAGGGGTGGATGATGATGTATTTTGGTGTCTAGGTCATGTGTTTTGGTTTTGAGACCCTTGGATGCTTATCAAGGTGTTAAATCATCCGAACTCACAGAATTCCGTATTTTGGGTTGGCGGAATAAATTACGGCAGTAGATCTTTTACTGTAGAGGATTACAACTTTTTTGAGGATCGGCTCTACAATGACTAATACTCGGGTCTTCTACAATGCAGAACCGCGATCTTCTATCACGATAAGCTTTCGCAGCGATTTTAACCTTGATAACGATCGAATATGAGAAAATATAAAACATCAAAGTTGCAATCCTTCAACCTAGTTTCGCAATTGTGCAAGAATAAGGTGAATAGGAGACTTCATGAGGGTGATATAGATACTAATCACTGCTACATGAAACTTCTTTTCGCCACTTTTTGCCTACTTTGCAAGACTGCTACTCGATGCCGATGACAAATTTTATTTAATTTCTTTATTTTTTTATTTCTCTGACTTATTAACTCTTAATATGTTGCATGATGACATGTCCTTTGCATTTTTTAAGTCAAATTTGTCTTTTTGCACTTTTGATCCATCTCTCGTGAGACCTTACCGCAACTTGAGTCCATCCACCAAGTTGGTTGTTTCGGAATGCTCATGCTCAACATTATTCCATCCATTCCGAAGAACTTGTCCAGTTTGTTTATCAATTTTTTTTTATAAAATGCATTAAAATATGTAAATATAAATAAAAAACTGATGAAATTATTTTATATAGAGAATATATAAAATAATGAAACATTTATTTCATCAATTTTTTTTATCAATGTTTTCATATTTTAGCGAAAAACTAATGGAACTAGTTCTCAGATGGAATGAGTATTTCCTAGCACTTGCTCTCTGTTTAAACAACACTTCTCATGTTTATACTTCAGTCAGACACCTACTGTGTGCGAAAATTATATACAGTATATTCAGCCACTCTAGATTGTTATTTAGTCAAGCCCAGGACCAACACAATTTATACTAAATCTGCAAATTCCATCAAGACATAACCATAACAACCATATCACACCCAACCAAGATAGTCCTAGACTTCCAAAAAATATAATCCAAGACCAACACACAAGCACCGATGTTTAACTATCTATTCCACCTCTAAAATTGGATACTTCATCATAAAAGAATTGACATGCTATTTTTCCAGCCAAAGGATCTGCGGCTCATGCATGGAGGCGTGAAGTTAAGTCCAAACATCTCCTTGAGAGCCTGGCCATGGTCCGAGAACCCAATAAGTTTCGCAACAATGGTGGTGCTCATTTTAATGTGACCCATGTTTTCATAGTCAGACCATAACATGTGGACTAGCTGTAACCTTCTTCGTTTCGAGTTCATGTTGATATTCCACTCCTCATACAGTTTGTTCCTTTCGTCTTCTGTGTACCTTTTGTACATGAGTCTGCTCAGCATCTCCCTCTCACGTTGAAGAGCCCTCTTGCTGTGAATGCAAGAAAAGCACGTTTCAGATATTAGTCCAAACTTCAAACCACTAATTTATTGTCACTCTACACCTTTTGAGTTTGTGTATATGAAATGGCTCTCAGGGAGTTACAAGCAAGTATTTTGGAACACTTATGAGGTATATAAAATAAAGTATATTATACATAACTATAAATGCAAACTGCAGTTGGTAGTACACAAGTAATTTTATCGAGTTACCAAGTTATCTTAAGCTGCATGTATCTTTGCTAGGCCATTTTGCAAGATATAAAATTGTCTTGCAGCTTTCACATAAACCTCCAATACGATTCCCATCATTAAGCTCATGATTGGTAAGAAAGCGAGATCTGAAATACGTTCTAAAAAAAGCATGTGCTGAAGAATTTGAAAGGTGCAGAATGATGTTTTACAAATTGGGCCACGATAGCCAGTATGACCAACCCCCTTCCTTTTCCTCGCCAAAGCATATCAACTCTTGCAAATGAACAATAAAAGAACATAGAGATAAGATAGTACCTTGATGCCAATGTGAGAGTACGGCCGCTTTGTACTGCCGAATTACCCTTGGAAAATGTCTCGTTGAGGAAAGTCAGTCGCCTGTACTCAACCTCCATGTAAATGGAATCAGCATAGTCATCTTTGATAAGGAGGACGAAATATGTCCGGTGGACCAATGAAACATTGCAAGCTTGCCACAGTTCAAGTATTGATTTCTGCAGTTTCTCAAACTTCAGTGGCCAATCCTGCACCGATTGCAGTGCAAGGTCTCTTGCATTCTTTTCGTATGTCCTTCGTGTCTCTACAACCTAAGAACAGACGCGAAGGGTTAAACTTAAAACCATTAGTATGTCTATTGTTTATTAATTCTCGTCTAACTCGGACATTCTCCGCATTTTGCCCTAAAATATGATCAAGGAGACTGCGCTTGGACATGCAGGTAAGATCTGAGGTTCTAATCTACTACAGCCACTCCTTGGGGTAGTGGGACTGTTGGGGGAGGGGAGTGGGATGGGGGGTGACTAGAAAGAAACTATTCCTTTTATGATGGTTTTTCAAATTGTTTTCAGTAGATTAATAGTAAATAAATTGTCAAATCAAATTGGTGAATTTATTGTTTTATTAGATACAAGTACTAGAAAAGCAACTTTCGTAGGCAAATACAGAATGAGTCATCGAGAGATTGACCTTGGAAGAGTAAGAATTTATTACAAGATTCTTGCACTTGTCAGCAAATTATTTAAAACTATTGACTACAAGAAATTGTACATCAGCTCACTTTTCACAAGATCAAATGACAAAGGCTTCATTGCCTTGTTAGTCTATGTAGATGATATTACCATTGGAGGAAGCAATAAGGAAGAAATAGGCCATGCTGCTCTGTTTCTCCGAACTCAGTTTAAAATGAGAGATCTTGGTACCTTGAACTATTTCCTTGGTTTAGAAATTACAAGATCTCCACAGGGATTTCATTTATGTCAGAGAAAGTATGCCTTAGAAATTTTAGAAGAAACTGGACTGCTCGGAACTAAACCAATAGTCACTCCCATTGAGATGAATCATAGTTCACAACATGGAGAGATCTTGGATGATCCAACACCTTGCAGTAAGCTAGTTGGAAAACTCATATACTTGACCATCACAAGACCAGACATCACATATGCTGTGAAAGTTCTTATTCAGTTCATGAACAATCCATTTAAGGATCACTTAGCTGCAGCTCACAGAGTAGTGAACTATATCAAAAATAATCCTAGACGAGGGATCATTCTTTCCTCTCACAATGACATGAAACTCACAACCTATTGTGACTCAGACTGGGCTGCATGCCCGACACAAGAAGGTCTGTGTCAGGTTATTGCATTTTCCTTGGGAAATCCTTAGTCAGTTGGAAAAGCAAGAACTAAACACAGTTAGTAAATCAACTGTGGAGGTAGAGTATAGATCCATGTCATATACTGGATGTGAAATCATGTGGTTATTATTACTTCTTAAAGATTTTAAGGTAAATCTATCAAAACCTGTAGACCTATACTATGACGACCAATCTGCTATATATTTGACAAAGAATCCTGTAATGCATGAAAGAATCTGCTATATAGGACCAAGCATATAGTGATTGATGTTCCTTTTATAAGGGAGATGATTATGAATGGAATCCTTCAGGTTCATCATATCAAAACATATCAACAGTTGGCAGATATTTTCACAAAGGCCTTGCCAGCTGCTACAATGCATCAGCTAATTTCCAAGATGGGCATAAAAGATATTTATGCACATCTTGAGGGGGGAATCTCAGAACTTGAAGATGAAAAATGATCAACTACAAAGGCAAGGCCAAAAGGAAGTGCAACAAGGACTGCTCATGCATGCATGCAGAGCAGAACAAGAATGACAATATTGACAGACTCCAAGAATATGGGAGTGAAAATGATAAGACAGAAGAGTACTGCTGAATGACATTTTTTGTGATGTCATGAAGAATATTATGGAGGAATTTGGCATATGAGCTGGAATAGCCGTACAGATATTTGTTACTTAGTTTTGACAGCTAGCATAGGTTCATAGTATCTTCTCTGTATTTAGCTCTGTAAATAGAATAGTACTGTTCATTGTAAATTCATTCAGTACACAGCAATACAAAGAATTCTCTTCTTGAATCATGCTTACATATGCAATCTCTGATAACATATTCATAACATATGTAAACTAAAAGATGGACAAATTTTGACTGTACTAAACTGGGTGTTCTTCTTCTATTAAAGAAAATATGCTAATAATAGTATCTAATAATAATACTGGATTAATTTGTGTGGTAGCATATACAAAATGTTCTGGAACTACTGTACTTAAAATAGTAGTAATAGTCATAATAATTATAAGTTAAATAAATTTCCCGGTTCTGAAGACCGCCCCAAAGTCTTGGCTGCTACTTAGTGATCCTTAGCCAGCCAGCCAACCTCTTTTTGATTGCAGACCAGCACGCTACAGCAAGCTAAGTATGGTTCGACTATCTGAATATTCATTTCGATCCAAAAATGATTGAGTAAACGCTTCATGTGAGAAGCTTTGGTCAGATCCAAGATTGGATAGGATAGCTGCATTTGAAGGAATTCACTCCACTTATGTGTGCAAATATATCTGATGAGTCCAAATCCTCTTCTTCTTTTACAACAACCTATAAAAACACGAACAAACGAAAATGTCATGTTTGTTCTTCGGGTGGAAATGACCAAGAATTATAGATATCTACCTTGCGTTGATGATCAGCCATAGAATTTGAATAGAGGCTAACATCTTCATCTGTGTCATCATACTGATCATGGTTGCTACTATCATTTGTTCTTGCCATTTCACCTTGCTCGTCATTCTTTGCAAATCGCCCACGCACACGGGGTCTACTGTCTGCAAGCGTCTTCCGGCAGGCATACTACATACACCATGCAATTATTTAAGAACCAGTCTATCTATTAGTAGTCTAATCGAAACAAATTACAGAAATATTGGCATGGCAGGCATGATTTATTACTACCTTGATCTTCTTGCTAAAATTCCTTTCGTTCCTTTTCTTCATGTATCGATGGATTTTCCGTTTTCTTTCTTCAACAGAGAGCTTCCCAACCTTAAAGGTGGGATCTTCCAAACTCGAAATTTCTGTTGCAAGAGGAGCAGTACTACTCGCACCTCCTCCATGGACAAGATGCTGGCTCTCACTACTAAGTGCCTTTCAATATTTGTTTTCCGAAAAACAGTATAAAAATCAGTAATTAAACCAAATTTCCTCCCGTTTATTAAAAACGAGCTACAAATAAAATTTAGCATAAAATGCAAAAAATAAACGTTAGCAGTAAAACGTAATTTAAGATAGACACAATTAAGAAGCGCAAAAAATGCATTTTGGTTGGTACCTGAAGCTCAGTGCTAAAGACCCTTGGCATGGTATCCGGGAGAAAAAGTCCAACACCACTATCTCCTTGGAATTCCCAATCTTGATGCGAAATCCCATTTCCGAGCATCAAACCACCAACACCCCCTCCAAAGGAGCTATCTCCGGAGAAGGGCGTGGTCAAGTTGGGTGCAATTGATGACATAGGATCCATACAAGTCCTCAACTGTATGTACGACTGGAGCCTGCATTCGTCTTCATAACCACCCTCGGTTGTTGCGGGGTCCAACATTGGAACGGGTGCCCCCAATCCTTGAATCCCTTCTAACTGCTGCTGCTGCAGTGGCCCATCCGACAAATCTCCCAAGGAATTATTAAGCAGCAGATGATGCTGGTTGCTAAGAGACAATAACGGGATGTTGAAATGTTGTTCTTGATTGTTATTGTTACTACTGCTGCTGTGGTTGAAAAACTGATGATGGTGATGGTGATGAGGGGGGATGGTAAAGGATGAAGGGGCACTAAAGTCTATAAACGCGGAGATGTCGTTTTCGAGTTCATCAGAGTCTGTAGCGTCGAGGATTATGGACAGATTGTTATTGTTGATGTTGTTCCTAGTTACTGTGATTGGCGTGGACGGTGCTGTGGAGTTTGGAATGGCCGGTGCCATTTCATTGCTGTTGTTACCGTTGTAATTGTTGTACATATGATGATCCCTGGCAGTTATCGGTG
>JAYMSG010000125.1:0-12911 GCA_036897925.1 Aragoa abietina | reverse complement strand
CAATTGTCATTTGACAAATGATCATAAAGAAATTAGGTCTTGTGAAAATACCTGTTTGGGATCAAGCTTTAGCTTGTGAGAGAAAACTACGACTTCTTGAATCCTTCTTGGAGAAGTCCTGACGAATGTGCAGTTTTCATTGCTCGTCATCCTGTAAGAGGTCCTTATTCGTTCTGCTTCAGACGACATGAGCTTGTGCAAGAAAAAGATGGGTGGCCTTTGGCATGGATGATCTTGATCATACACCATGGTATCCATGTCATATAAATCATTTTTACCCCCACCATTTTGCAGCGGCGTGTAAGTCTCTAAAGTCCTCAAAGCATCCGGTAAAAATACATGGTGAGGGAAGACGTGAACAGAGTAGCCCCATGATACAGAGACAGTCCAAGAGAACCATCGGTCATAGCACACAGTTTGTTGCATTAGCCTTTGGGAGTCGATGCTTGCTGCTTCCGATAAATGCTTCAGAGACTCGAGTGTTGACATGTTGGGAAAAATTGGATCTGTAGAGCCAGATAGATGGATTGAAACTAGAGGGTTGAGTGGATGGGAAGCCAGTATGCCGGACATACTTCCACGAATATCCATCTGATCAAATGACGTTTCAAATGAAAAAGAAACGAATTCAGGCATTCGTCTTAATGACAAAGAATAATTGGGCATCTATCAATTTTCACGGCGCAAAAGTACTTATTGTCTTATTGGAAAATTAATATAAATGTGTAGATTCTACAAATCTCTATCAATTCTTAGCTTTTCGATAGATGGAATGATATCATCGTACCAGAGTTGACAATTAATATACATGAAAAAATAATTAAATGGGAACCTGATGAAAACCCGGTTCGTGTGTTAAACTGACACCTAGCTCCGAAACGCAGGCATGGATCCTGGAATCACTCCCGTACAGGTGCGGATAGCGATGCAAGCACGAATCAAGAAACTTCCCCAAAACCTTAGCCACGGGATAGCTTATGGCAAAACCAGCACCTGAGAAAGCCATATTATAGGAGAAGAACTTATTTTGTGCATAACTCTCCGAATTCGTTCCAATATAATACCACAAGCCATCATCATACTTAGATAACGTTTTCACCAAATTGTCGGGAAAGAATATACTGTAATCATCCCCAAACACAAACCACCTCACATTGGAATGGTTAAGGGCCACAATTTCCGATACCATACGTGCAACGCGTATAGACCACCGGGGGCCATTCCTGTACGTGTAACGAAACCTTGAGGCATCTCCTGATATGCATACTGGAGGAAGAGAATTTTCATCAGATTTGTCGAGTTTTTCGTCATGAGGCATTTTCTCCACAAAGACACAGCCTCTCATTTCCTGAGGTCTCCACCAGAGTCTAACATAGTTTTTAGTAGTTGGCCATGACTTTTGGCTAGACGAAATCGCGAAAACGATATGTTCAAGGGAGGTTGTGGATGATAAATCCTTGAGTGAAGTGGAGGTAATAGTAAAACTTCTGTTGGGGAGGAGAAAGAATGAGCAAAGGAGGTATATTGTGCACAAAGAACATGAGATGATCATGAAGATTGTTGCGCGATTAGGCGTTTTCGAGCTTACTTGCAACAACTGCATTTTCGCAGTTTGGAGAAGCTACTCTGCTGCAGCTTTGAGTAACCTAAAGAGATTTTGGAGAGGAAATTTTTGATACTTCCGATTTTGACCCGTATTCATCGGTGGAACAGATTCTTACAAATTACGCTGGAGATTAACCATATGATACTCAAAGTAAGCTGCCTAGAGTGTGAATGAGTACAATGCAAGAAACAGTTATAGCGATATTTATGGCAGGTTCATATATTGTCACATTCAGCCCAACATTAGTAAGGCCTGTTTGTAAATGAGTTTGAAAAACAATTCTCGGTTACTTTTACTTTAAAAAAGATAAAATCTAACTTTTAGTAAAAGCGGGATTGTTCCCAAACTTGATATAAAAACAATATAAAACAATTAAATAGTGTTTGCATTTATATATAAGAAGCAGATGATTTAGATAAATTTTTATGAGAATTAGTAGGAGAAGAATGTCAATATATTTTTTTCAGATGATTACTTAAAGTTATTTTTTTAAGTAAAATTTTTGGTAAAAATTGGATCATCAAACGTAAAATTTTCGTTTTTTCTACTCCATAATTTTAAAAGTGATTTTATGAGTATTTGCAAACGCCTACTATATCACTTTTCACCCACTTAATCCTCCACTCCTTAAAACTAAGAACTCACCAAAATGAGAAGTTTCAAAGGGATGCAGGGAGTACATATTACTACATCGAATCAACTAATATATAACTCTAACAGTTCACCAAAATGAGAATTAATTTGTAACTCTAACAATTCACCAAACACCAAAGTAAGAAGTTTAGAGGGAATGGAGGGAGTGTATATTACATAACATCAATTGGTGTATATAATTTTAACAATTATACTAAGGCTTCGTTTGAAAGAAATAACAAAGGGGTCTATTAGGAGTAAATTGTAAAAATTTGACTAAAAATCTATTCGGAAGAAGCAACAAATGACTCTATTTATAGGAATTGGAGAAAATTACACTTGCGATAATTGAATCCAAAACTTTTTGCAATTAGAAGTAATTGACGAAAACTAAGAAATTTATACTTGCAAGACCCAAAACCTCTTACAACAAGAGTTTTGGAGACTCAACTTCTACCATTAACAAAGTCACGTTAATCTTTGGACTATAATTATACGTCGATTGATATCACTCTTAACTATTCCAATTTGAAATAAAAATAAAACAAACAATTATTCAGGTGTACAGCAAAGTAGCCAAAAACCTAATATTTGCTTCAAAGCTCGATTGCAATTTCCTTATTGATTTTTTTGCATTTAGAGACATTCCATATTATCTGAAACTCTAGATGGTGTTTCGACATGTCATTTTAATTTGCCAAAACATCGAGGACTTAATTACAATTCGCATATAAATAAAAATTAAAAAAAAATGCTGACACTGGATATCTATCTTCCCATCATAAATACGAAACCAAAACACTCGCTCGAGAGCATGCCTGCCCTCTTTAAATGTCACACCCTGCAAAACTTAAAACTCGGCACCGACATAAGAAGACAATATGAATTTTAAATAATTGCGCGATTCAGATTCAATTATCACAAAAATTAGCCATCCCCGACACAAAATCATAAATAATTCATTAGTGCACCAACTTGTTGCCGTTGAACTAAACCATGATGATCTATACATAATCCAAACCACAATACCTAATTTTCCCACTTTCTTTATTACATCTCCCAAACATACAAACTCATGGCCACTTCTTCATATGAAGAAGACTTCTCCTTCCCCGCCACCACCGTCCCGCCCTGCTCCACTTCATCGACTCTCCACCCCTTTGGCGGCATAGCTCGGCTCCACCCGCCACCTCCCACCACGGAAAACCCGAGGGTAAGGAAATAGTGATGAATATTGGTCACGAATTCATAGACTTGTATTCCTTTGAGGAATTGGAAGTGAGCAATGCTAGCGCGACGGGGGATTGTTCTTGTGATTATTATGATCAGGAGGAGAAGATGGACGCGTTGTGGGAGGACTTGGATGAATTTTTTTCAAGAAACAGTGGCAAAATTGTCCAAAAGAGTGAGATTTCGGCGTCCTCGTCTCCGGGAAGAGTGCGTGCGAGTTGTGTTAATGTTAGGGGATTGAAGCTGTCGACGGTAAATGGACACGCACCGAACATTCTTGTGTTCATCAGAGTGTTGAAGAAGATTTTTGTGTTGCATAATTCTCGTCGTGCTATCAAGAAACGTGGATGGTAATTTTATTACATCTTTTTATTTATTAATTTATTTATGTTTTGGGTTTTTGAACTTGGTGTTAATTCATATTTACTTTGTAATTACTTTTGAAATGAGTGATGAGAAAATAATTGATTGAGTTGAAGAGGACAAAGTGTATATGGAGATGAGTTGCAAAATCGATATGTTTGTAGTGTGACAATTTGGATATTCTTTGTTTGTTAGTTGAGTTGTTCATTTCATGGAGTTTGTCATAGTTTTGTATGTGTATCAATCATGATCATCCATATCAAATTAAATATTGGCTTCAATTTTAGGTGTGATGCACTTGTTTAGGGAGTTGTTGGTTCATATGTAGTTTTATGAAAGCATAGTTGGATGGACAATATGCATAAGAAAAGGAAAAAAAGTTGGATGGACAATGACACATACTAGTGCTATTTTGAATATTTCTTTCCTTTAATTCTTTTTCTTTCTTTTAACTAACATATAATCACAAGTTGGAAGTTGTGGGATGGAGCAGTTATATGGGAGCAATTGTCCTATATATTCTTTGTGGGCTTGGCTCATATGTCGCAGTTAGGGTTTGAGTTTTCTACGATATAGTATTTAAGCAAGTCTCTATGTACACTTTTCATTATATATGCATTGCTATTAAGTTAAGAATGATCTATATGTTAGGGTTAATACAAACGTACATGTAAAATCTATGATTAATAGCGTCCAAGTTAATTATAAATGGTAGAAGTGCTATATTGTTGTTACAAATCTCTCTCGCAGTGCTTGGTTCTTGCGTTCTTCCGCGTAACAGGTCAGGAGATACGGATTTGTCCGGAAATATTTTTCATTCTATCATCGTTCTTGGTTCGTTTATGAGTTCCAGCAGTCTTGGAGCCAAGATCCCATCAATATATAAAGTAGTGGTGTTTTGTTCTGTATCTCCGTATCTCACAAGAACAACTCTCAGTAATATGTTCGATTGTGACTTCAGGCTTGACTCGAAATATTAGAATCTACATGTATTCAACTAGTAACACTACAGTATCTGGTTACATCATTTTCTCTTGATGTTAGTATATGTTAGAGAATTAATATAAATGATTTTATTTACCTCACTACAAGTTCAAATTTTTAGTTGAGATGAAATCCTATCATGGTGTCAAATCTTTTGACTCACATCCATAATTCTCTACTCGAGGGTGTGCGGGTGAGTGTTAGACAATCAATATAAATGATTAGATTCCACACATCACTGGAAGTTGAGTTTTTCATTGAGATGAAAATCTGTCACTATCGTATAGAGACCCGGAGTCAATTGGATATAAGATATATTCTAACTCAAAAACATACATTGGATTTTGTCACTATCATATAGAGATCCGAAGTCAATTTGATATATTATATTCTAAATCGAACAGTTTATACATACATATTTTTTTTATATAAATAATATACATCTCTTCGTCTAGGGAGATTTTGTTCATGAACTTAATTAGATATGTGCATTTTACTTACGAATCCAAGTGAAATTATATTCCTTCGGCCAAGAGCATATCATGGGGAAAAGCTTCCACAACCGGCCGCTTCCTTTCCGTTCACCGCAATGAGAGTCGTTTTTGCTTTATTTCTGTTGGCTAATAAGATCTTTTACTTTGCCACGTTGTCTTTGGTCTACCCATTACGCATGAATTCATTTGAAAAGTTGCTATATTCGAGAATCTTCGAATATATGATTATCATTCAGTCGACACTATTTGAAAATGACTCTACTGTAGAGAAATGAAATCTTCCAAGTGTTCTGTCCTAAACATTCTTGTTATGTCAGACAATTTTATGTGTCTATATGGTTCATAAAATCAAGATAAGGCGACCAAACTATATTATTCCTATTCTAGTTCACCTTTGAGACATGATGGTTGATGATTCAGTTCATTCCAATTTTTCGACTAAGAGTTCCACTGTCCATTTGATGCTTGGAAATTTTTTATTAGAAAAACAAGGAACGGTGGAACGCAGATCTCCGAATCCGTTATAATCGAATGTCTCTTTACGTTATATACGAATCCAACATATTATTCTATGAATAATATGTTTCCGTTGCGCTATATCCGTTTTCTGAAAAGAAGACAAAAGAAAAGAAAAGAAACTTGGAGAAAATGACTATACGTGTGCCACCGACATGTAACATTTACACCGGTTCGTGACGAACTCGACATAGAAGTGAAGAAAAATATGAAAATGAAAATGTTTCAAGATAAAATATATACAAAGAACAAGACTTTTTTGACAAGTTTCTAATGACACAATTCTGAAACAATTTGGTAATAAATATCAGCAACAATTTTGACACCTGGGTTTCAGTTTCCATTGGATCAGAAGGCATCATGTCCCAATGATCAAATACAAATTGCAGAAAGACCTGATCAGAGGTTGCAGCTCTCAAAGTGCCCCACAATTCACTCAAACTGTAGCTTTGTAATTGAAAAAATCCATGACCAGATAAATGGTCCGTATTCAACATTTTATCTAAACTTGGTAGCAAAAGATCAAATTTTATAAGCATGTGGCAACTATTACTGGATTTGGAATAAGAATCAAATCGCAGTCGAATAAAAAGATAAAAAAAAGTTTCAGTTCAGACACCAAACCAAAAGCGGAGCAAAATTTGTTTTTCAAAAAGACATTGGTACATGTACTAACACTTTCTATGCAAATTCGAGTGCAACACAACAGTAAACTCACCGGTAAGATTGGTCTTCGCGGACAAATCACTCTGCCCCATCAATGATGTTGTATCTCA
This sequence comes from Aragoa abietina, assembly GCA_036897925.1. Classification (NCBI taxonomy): domain Eukaryota; kingdom Viridiplantae; phylum Streptophyta; class Magnoliopsida; order Lamiales; family Plantaginaceae; genus Aragoa; species Aragoa abietina. Next base: position 6,309 of record JAYMSG010000125.1, on the reverse strand, counting down.
CAGTACAACAATGAATCTTGCATGCAAAATATATTCTATGTAACAGTTCGGAAGCCCTCTTCACAATACAGTTTGGAAAGTCCCCTTCATTATCATCGAAAACTGAGAAACACGAGTGATCGCGGGATTCCAATGCGATTTGAAAATTTAAATAAAACTGAAAACTCGCTATAGAAGACCCTTTATACTCCACACATTAATCACAGATTTATCAAAGCAAAGCACATCGAAGATTCACATGTCCTTGTGGAATAACTACATTAGAATTAGCAAAATGAGTAGCAACTAAATTCTCCTGACCGAAACCCTAAAATTTAGTGAACAGAGAAGTTAAACATGCGTAACATTATTCGACATCATCTAGTGTGATATAAGACTGACTACAACACTTGAGAAATGTTCAATTCGCCAATCGCTATACAATCACGTTATCTATACATATCAAAAGGCATTAGTCATTTCCATAGCACCACATGAGGGATCTAACATGATTTGATACCATCAGTGCTATATTATACTTGCAACACTTTAACATGTGTAATTTCAATGCATACAATTACGTTATCTATGAATATCAAACTGCATGATTCATTTACATACACTTAACATCAGTTAACAGAAACTGAATTCGACAAATACATGGTAAAACTTACGAATCCAGCATTAAACTAATAAAAAATGAATTGGAATCAACACAACCGGATTCAAAAGGTACAAACAAATGTGAGTAAATGCATAATCGAAATTCAAAACACAGAAAAATGCTACAGATCCGTATTAATGGAGTGAATACCGGGAAACACGTAGGTTTGGGCTATGCTGCTGCGAGCTGCATCTGCAGTCCGTTTGCTCCTTGCTATGAGTTACCAGTGCAGACGACGTCTCTTCGTAAACGATTTCAATCTTCTCCCATTTCTACCAACCCTATGAGAAATCGAATGTAAAATTTATGACTTTGACGCTTATGAAAATGAAGAAAGACGGTTGTGCAGAAAACTGAACGGGAGATGCGCGATCAAGTTCAATTACGTGCAAGGGTATGTATGTAGAAGTTTGGGAAAGTGGGTATAAGCACTTCAATGTGAGACAAATCATCATCACATATTCATTTAAGCATATGATCAATCTAACGGTGATTAATATATTGGAGTCCAAACTTCTTTGATGTAGTAGTGTTTGACATTTTTAACCCAATATTTTCTGAAAATTACTAAAATTATTTGATGAGTTTTTGTTCTATAAGAGGAAAAAAATGGAAATATTGATAATAAATGTATTATAACTTTCATTTGTGAGATAAAATGACTTTTCTTTATTATTAGTATAGATGGTGGTTGGATCTATTCAACAAAGAGAAATCGATTCAACCCAATTTTTAAGCATAAAGTTATATACGGAGTGGACCTCTCGATGTAAAAGTGTCCCCCGACTTACTTAATCACTACCACTTATTTGAGGATTTGGACAATCCTAATTCCACTTTACTGAGTTTAATCTTTTTCATGCCCTAATTTAGCTCAAAATCCCCAAATCGCTGATTCGATTCAAACTTCCCAACGAGCACATTTTCACAAACAGATTATGTGAGAACTAACAGATGCTGTGAGAACCATGGGGGGCTCGAGAAAATCAAGAACGAAGAAACCCTTATCCGATTCCTCAACCTCATCTTCCTCCCTCGACCCGACGTCATCATCAGACGAAGATCACTCCTCTCGCCACCGGAAACGCCGCCTTCGTGACCGAGACGATGTCCGTAGGGTTAAAAGGTCAAGAAAAGATAGTGCCAAGAAGAAGAAACGTGGCAAAGATGATAAAAGAGGCGTAGGAGGGACAAGAAGAAGAAGAGGAGATATGATTCCTATTCTGATTCCGACTCGGATAAAGTGAGCGGGTCGGGTTTCGATTCCGAGTCGGAGAATCCGGAGACTGTTGTTAGGTTTATACTAAATGAGTTCCCAGCTGTTGCTGGAGATTTACAGCAGGTACAAGAGAAATTTATTAATTTAGAGAGGTTATTAATCTATCCAGTATTAATTTAAAGATGTTCTACTGTAATTTGAAGTTCTGCTATTTGGTGTAATTAAATGTTTAAGACAATGATGAAGCAAATAACTATTTGGTGTTAAATGTTAATTAAAACAGTGGACTTAAATCAACTTGCTTATGATTATGATGTTCTATTTAGCACTTACTAGTAGTAACTTGATGATTTTTAATACGAAGCAAGTAACTTTTGGTGTTAGATGGTAATTATACTTTTAGGAATTAGCTTATGATGATGTTGAATAGCATTACTTACTAATGATGTTTTGTTTAGCTATTGCGAATGATTGACGATGGTCAAGCTGTTGATATAAGGGGATTATCGGAGAAGTCTTTGGTCAAGCAACTTAGGAGGCTGTTTATATCTTTGAACTTTAAAGAAAAAGGTGATCAAGTGTATCTACTGCCGCATAAAGCCAGTCCTACACTGGATGTTGTCGGTCCGATTATCAGCTTGCATGTACAGTCTGCTAAGGAGCTTGATGATTTGGCTTCGCTGGTGAATGCAGATCCACCGGAACAAGAGGGTGGAGGCAGAACAGTTACGGAGAATGTGGATGGGGCGAAGGATGATAGTGTTGGACCGAAAAGGAGGTATCTGTTTCTGTCTATCTTGCAGGAGTCTGTTGTTTGGTTCTCTAGCATTATACAATTTGCTTTTCTGGCATAGTCTTGTGGGCGACCACACGGATTGGCCAAGTGTAAGTCTTGTTCAAAATACTTTATATTTAACCCGAATAGAAAAGCATTTGGAAGGTTGAACAATGTATTATCTCATGCTTGTTTTCCATTGACCAAACAAAAGAAAGTAAAAGGTAGATTTATCTAAGAAAGAAACTTTAGGCAGTCCATTTGTTCTTCATGTTTCGTGTGCGGTTTTCCAGTTTGATGACTTGCTTGAGGTTTTCACAGGGTCATTGGACCTGAAATGCCTTCTGTTGAGTTACTTGCTGCAGCAGCTAAACTAACAGAAGCAGAAGCTGAATTAAGGTATCACTAAAATTAAGCTGCCTAATTGGGATTTTGACATCAAATATTCTGAAGAAAGAGTCCTATAGTTATGATGCTGTACTAACAAGTTCATAAACATTACTAGAGAAGCTGAGTTGGACAGAGACGATGGGTTATTTATTGGACCTCCACCTCCCGCTGTGGTCAAAGAAGCTGCATCTGCAAATGAAGCTGAACGTTTTGAAGAGGTTCGTTTATCTGTTTCTGTTTCGTGTTAGTAAATACATCTCTCCCCAACATGTTCAATTCTGTCTTGTTATTATAATTATTATTTTATCATTAACAATAATAAAAGATAAAAGTTATTTCTTGCTTTTATGTTTGGGGAAGGCTGAAGTTTTGCTATATGTTCAGATTACAAGAATAATGGCGGCCGAGGAGAGTAGGTTATATGATGTCCTTGGAGTCAACCACAACATGGCTGCTGAAAACATGAAGAAGAGGTATATGATGGTATTTTGTTGATGAATCAATATATGTTGACAACTAATATGTGTGGTTACTCTCAGATATCTTATGGTACCAATATGATAGATTACCAATCTGTATCTTTCTTACAAAGCATTGGGTAGATTTGGAGATAAACTTTACATAAGATTACTAAACAACATATTCGAGGCACCTAAAGCCCTTCGTTTTAAATACTTTGCATTAATCTAAGATTGGTACCCGCCTCTTGATCCTGTGGCACATCTAGAAAGATAATTTGTAACTTGAATTTTGCTTCTTTTGCTTACTTCTGTTTGGAAACTGCACAACAATTTACTGCCAGTTAAATTGTAAAAGCTTCAAGGTCATGTTGATGTAGTTGCCTCTTATAACTTAAAAGAAGTTGAAAATTGATTGAAAAGAAGCTTCAAGGTCATGGATTGAAAATGTTTATGGTTAACCACCACGTTGTGGTCTGCAATCTGAGAATTGCTTTACTTAATCAAAATTTATTTTACATCTAATAACATTATTATATCGCCAATGGTATAAGGATAGGTACGTTTTCAAACTGATTATCAAGTTAAGGTGATATGATCAGATATTGTTGCAAAGTTACCGTCTGATATTGATTATGCTCCATGACAATTGCTATCAAGAATTAGTGCTGAGGCAAAGTCCATATGGTAATAAACTGGTATAGCTTCTTAGTATCAGTTGGATTAAAGTTTCGGATGAAGATTGACAAATGCGAAACTTCTGAAGGAAAATTATGTTGCTCTATTGAGTGAAATTAAGTTGGTTGGCAAGGGGTTGGTATGAAGCTGCTATTTGATTTTGAAGTGTTAATACTTTACTGTCCCATTCCATTATATCAAATCTTGATTTTCTTAACTGAATGTTCTTAAATATATTTATGATTAGTTGAGAATAACCAATTGTTATCTAAACTACAATAAATTGGTATAGTCTTCTACTCTTGCTTACTCTGTATGCTGTCATATTTTTCTGTTCTGTGTGAACTCAATTGCTGACAAGTTATTCTTCTGGTACTGGAAGTTGTCTCTAATGGTCCATCCAGACAAATGCTCTCACCCTCAAGCCCAACAAGCATTTGTGAAGCTAAATAAAGCATTCAAGGACTTGCAGGATCCTGTCAAGGTAATTATTTGACAAGTTGGGGTTCTTGTTGAAATCCGAAAGAATTCTGCACTTGATTCTTATCAATAAATTGTCTAATTTGAAAAATGTATTAGTATCCAGAGCTAAAGATTGTATACCCATTGTACTATGTGTACTCCAGCACTCCCATATACGGGATCCTTCTTCCTGCAGCAAGCCTCGTAGCACAATGAATTTGCTGCCTCTGCTCGCATGTGAACTGGGAGATCCTGGTAATTTCACCACGAAACCATCACTTTATCTGTACTATTACACTGAATCTTTTGGTTCATCCCTAAGCGGTTCTAATCGATGAATACATCTGTCTTCATGCTTTGATGTATTAAAATCATATATGTAAAAATCCATATCATTGTATTTAATATATCATTTCTCAAATCATGAAGACAGACATATTTTTCATCGATTATCTATCCACATATTCATAATTATAGTAGAAAATTGTGTTACCTTGAGCATCTTTCCGATATTGCTAGCACCATATATCCTGTGAACATCTTCAAATTTTTTCCGATCATTGGCAGGAAAGTAAGGAGAGAATATGCAATCAGAAGGACATCTCTTCCTCAAATGCTTGCAAGCTGCACAACGAGTGGAGTTCATGTTCGTGCAATAGATTCTTGATAAATCCTTGTAAGATTTCAAGAATCTATACTCGAATCTTTGGTTTATGAACAAAATCCAGTGGAAAATCTTACTTCGTTTCTGAATTTATGTGTGTAAAATACTCCAAAGAGCTCCTCTTTAACAGTCATAATTTCAAAAGAATACATCTTCTTTTGGTAAGTTACCGGTACGTATAACTAAACTTAGATTTGGTAAATCATCCTTCTCTTTCTATACTTAGTTTCAGCTCCATTCATAATTTGCCTTCTCTTTTTATTTACTCTCTTCTCTGATTAACTATTATGTTGGGGTAAATTTATCCATGAGATATTATTATAGTTAATTGGCTTAAACACACAAGTTAAATTTTATGATTTAACTGGAAGTGCAGAAAGATGTAGTTCTTGTAATTGATGCTCACCTCGTTTATTGTACAGATTGATTTTTTTTCGCAAGTATGCATTATGGCATGCCTTGCCTGACTGGACTTGTAAGCCCCTGAGGAATATACATGAACTGGAGTCCAGAATTCAGTAAGAGGAATTTGTAGAGCTGGCCGCTGTTGCTTCGCTTTCGTCCTCTTATTGTTTTTTCAATTGCGGCGTGTGTCATGCAGTCAGCGGAAACAAGATATGAAGTTTGACGATGGGGAATAAAGGTGGTGGCTTGCGGTGATAAGAATGAAAAGAAGCAACAATATCTTGTGGCTAGAAGTGGAAACTAAGACTATCCGCAATGGTGATGGGCTACGGTGCCCGTCACCTGTGAGCGTCACTCAGTTTTTTTCCCACATTGGTGACGGTCTACAGTGACCGTCACTGATTTTTTTTTATTTTTTCTAAAATTACAGAATAATAATTCTTTACTAAATTTAAAAAAATAAAAAAATTTAGGTGCCGGATTTTCAAATTTTTTTATAATTTTTAAAATTTTTTTTATTGTTGCTAGCAATGGATTCAGATAAAAAATATATAAACAATCGATAAAAAAGTAGAAGTGCAGTCATCGCAATTCAACATTACAAATCAAACTTAA
>JAYMSG010000124.1:0-12929 GCA_036897925.1 Aragoa abietina | reverse complement strand
TTAAATGGATTTAAAATAATTTAAATCCATTTAATTATTAATTTATTCTAAATGAATTTTCATTTAAATTAATTAATAATTAAATGGATTTAAAATAATTTAAATAGGATAAATTTTGATAATTGGATTAGACGCATTTTGACAACTCAGCCTCGTATGAAGAAGATGGAGATCCCCGTCGTCAATTCTTCTTCTTCATCTCATATTTACAGGGCTCACTGTACACCGCCTCTCTTAAAAACGAAAGAAAGAGAGAGATCGGTCGGCAAGGGATTCTACATATTTCTATCTGTTGTTGAAGAAGATAAAACAGAAATTGGAAGATCAATTCAATTTTGTTTTATGAGTAGTTTGTTTCGGCGGAATTAGTGCACAGAGAGTATGGCGGAGGAGGATTTGGATATTGTGACGTCGGCCGGGAGCCCTACGCCGGTGGAGAGTAGCCACAAGAGGAAGCTGGAAGATTTGGAACTGAGCAGCAATGAGCCACCTCTTACTTCAGATCCTGACAATAACGCCGCCGATGCTTGGGAGGATGACACCAAACGGCCACGTCTCCACACTATCAACGAACAAGAAACCACCGATGCTGATGCTGCAGGTAAATAATATCAATATCAACACTTCTTTTTATATTCAAGCCGCTGTCCTTGTATTGTATAAAACTGCCTGACTGACGGAGCTCTGTTACCTGATTGTTTGCATAAATGTGTGCTGTTTTTTATGTTCTTGCACTGGAAACATTACTACTCCTATGTTTGTTTATCTCTTCTTTCTGTGTGTCGGATTGTTTTTTTTTTCTTTTTGTTTTCCTGAAGGAAGACACTTGAGGAGGAAATAATATACCGGCAAGGAATGTTGTTTACAACTTTACATTAATTTGTACATATGATTGACTGTGGTATCTCTTTTAACCAACTATTATATGTAGCAGTTTCACAGAATGGACACCAAGAGGAGCATAATGAAGATGATGAACTCGAGGCTGCTGAACAACACCCTGAATCTCTGGTGGACGGTAGCACTAGTGTACCTGTGGGAGTTGAAGAACCACTAAAAGAACCTGTTGAGGAGGAGGGGGTAACTACTGCTGAAGAACCAGCGCTAGAGTCTCATGAGAACAACGAAAAACCTGAAACAGTGATGGCTGAGGATCCAGCAGCTGAATCTAAGGAACAAGAAGTTGAAGAACCTTCCCAGGGTCAAGGACAAACTGAAGAACAAGTTGTAATACCTTCTGAGGAACATCCTAGGGAGGGGGATGTTCCTGTTTCGCTCACTGACTCGGGGCCTGCCTCTGACACCCAAGCACTTTCTCGCAAAATTGATGTCCCTAATGACAAGGTGAATAATTAACTGACTAATGGTTTAATATTTTCTGCCTTGGTGTTTTCGGTGTGGCCACTTGCATGTATTTGTATTTCTTAATAATCTTCAAATGAGGTTCCCTTTACTGCTCACTATCTGCCATGACCTTAGAATCATTCCATACTCGCTAGCGTGAAGCTTAAACATTCTCCATAAAGCGTGAAACATTTAATGTTGTCTTCCTCTCAAGATCATGATAATGACTTGCCATATTCTTATAAAAAACTACTCATCTGTCCTGTGATCACACAGTTCTCACTTTCCATTTTTTTTTGTTCCACAATAACCTTCCCATTTCTTTTTTTGGTAATTGTTGGACTCCACACCCAATTCTTTATCATTCTTTCATACTTTTTCCAATCTCTCTCAACGTATATTCACTATCTCTCTTACTTTATCTATTCTTTATCATACTTTAATAACCGCCAACCACTTTTACTAATTTTATTCACATCGCATTAAATGCCGTGCCGAAAAGAAACAAGAACGTTATCACGGAACAGATGAGTAGAACTTGGAGACTGCAATGTTGAGTTCCTTGAGGGCTACATTATTAACTAATAGTTGGCTAATGTTATTCCAGGAAAATAATGATGATTATGATGATGATGATAATGAATGTAATAATAATATTAATAAAGATGAGCAAAGAAAATTTTATAGCTGCGCAAAGTTACTGAAGCATTTACCCTTTCCCTAATATTCATTTTATATAACTCTGCTACTTCTTTGTTGGTGCAGGTAGGGGTTCTCATTGGAAAGGCAGGTGATACAATTCGGTCTCTGCAGGACAATTCAGGTGCCAAAATCCAGATTGTGAGGGATGCTGATGCAGATCCACGAGCGGCCACCAGGCCTTTGGAACTAGTTGGAACACTGCAAAGTATAAACAAGGCTGAGAAGTTAATTAAGGATGTAATTGCAGAGGTAGGTTGATCTTATTTTTTACTGTGCTTTTGTGCATTATCAATCCATTGGTTAATCGTCGTCATTAACATACTGAACTTTAGGCAGATGCTGGTGGTTCTCCTTCCCTTGTTGCTCGGGGATTCGGCACTGCACAAGCTGCTAGTTGTGGAGAACAAATTGAAATTCAAGTCCCATATGAAAGTGTTGCTTTTTTTATCTTTTGCTGCTGCTTATTGTGTTAAACTTATAGGCACAATTGCTCCTGTATCTCCATTTTGTCCGTATTGTGATTGTTTCTGTTTATCTATCTTGCTTTAGGTTGGTTTGATAATTGGGAAGGGGGGAGAAACCATCAAGAACTTGCAGACTAGATCTGGGGCCCGCATTCAGGTAATGGATTTGTAGTAACTTGTGTTTGTAGTCTCCTTGCAGCATCTGATGCTCTTTGCTTTCTAGTTGATACAACCAAGTCCTTCTGATGGAAATCAATCTGGGGAGAGGACTGTCCGCATAACTGGCAGTAAGAAGCATATCGAGAATGCAAGAGAGATGATCAAAGATGTCATGACTCAGGTTTGGCTTTCTTGACATGTTACCCTCTCTTTTAAGTCTGTGTTTGTAGAATAATACATGTTTGTTCTTTTCCTGTGTTTTTTAGAAGCTCATGCCAGTGAATAAGCATGTAACGTACTACTCTGTCATTCTTCAGTGTGCTTTGTCTCTGATTTGTACTGGACATTTCCGCATTATATGCATGTTAGCATTACTGGTTCTCAGGCTGTCTGATTCAGAAATTCCGCGGATATTGATTTTCCCACCAACTAGGTTCCAAATGTTTTATGTCAGGAATTACACCTTTACTACCGAACTTCCATAATTCCTGTGTTGATTCCAAAGCATTATATATGTCGTAATGGGGGACACATCATATGTACTGATACTGAATACCGGTTGATTAACAGACACATAGGCACTAATGCTTTAGCTGATATGGTTGGTTTTCTGAATGCTAGAATGTATGCCATGAATAGGGGATCTTTCCATTTTGTTTACTGGTATTTTCAGGATGCAAGTTATATGTAATGGTATGCAATAGTTTATATTGATTGGATGTTTTTAACTCTCTGACCTAGGGATATTAGTATGCGTCCATTTTTCCTCTTTGGTTAAATGATGGATAGATAACTTGATTGGCCACTTAAGAAATGTGATTGTACTGAGTCCTTTTAAAGGCTTACCTTTGACGGTATCAATAATTGTGCCATCACCTGATGCCTTCTGTGAGTTGAGAATATCTGTTTATGATGAATCCGTGGACTGAGAGACTTGTAACTGAATGCCTCTGCTTAAGCATGCGTATCGACTTCTCTTGAATGCCTAGGAAGATCTTAAATTCAAATAAGATTTCGGTTGCCATGATTTATCTGTCTTAAAGGTGCCAATTTCGAATTGGTTGGCTTTAAAAATGCAGATTTGGTCTTTCCTTTCACTTCCAGTTCGCATTGACTTCTTGGTGTATCAGTAGTCAACAACTATTCACATCTGCCCCCAGAAGAGAGGTATCAAGCATTTAACCTCAACATTGCAGGATGTTAATAGTTGGTAAGATTGCTTGAGACTTAGACTTAGAAATTAATAGCAATGCTCGATAAGGCTATTTGGCATGCCTGATATCATATATTTGAGACATATTTTGGAACAAGGTGCCTTGCCTAGTTAAATCTTCATCCTTAATAGATATGGATATCCACGCAACCAAAGTTTTATGGGTTTTATCTGGCATGCTAGAGAATATTAATAGTTTTCATATGATTATGCTTTCTAGGTTGTGGTTGCTTCAGTATGTTAATCTTTTCATTAATTATATGCAAGTGAGAATGTGATTTGAAGAATTCTTTAGAAGTTACTTGCCTAGTGCATTGTTGGATGAAACTGCTTTACTATGAAGTCATGTGCTATAAAATTTCATTTTGATGTAATTTAATACTGACCTGCTTCATAATAAACGACAGCTGACTTCATTGTGTAAGTAAAGCTGGATACATCCATAGCTATTAAATCACTGTTGTAATATTATATATGGTTGTGGGTTCAGCTATGTAGTGGCATATTTAAATTCAGAGGATTGTTGGGAAATTCTTTCTCCAAAGTGCATATTGACCGGATCATAAATGATTGTGAAGTAATGCTAAATTATGGACCAGTGAGGCCTGGATCTGCTCGTAGTTATATTGTCAACATTTTCTGGTGTTGCATTCGTATTTCTTGTCTGAGATTCCGTTCCCTTCATTAGGTTGGTCCATTTTATGATCTAATTGCTTGCTTCTATGACTCTGAGTCAGTGTGTCGTCCTGAAATTTGTGTTTGTTAACCTTTTCTTGTTTGCCTATTCATGGGAATTGGCATATCAATCTCTTAGCAGGCCATGACCTCTAAATGTCCATTTTCTGCACTCTCTGCTTGATGATTTCTACATTTCTTGTGGTTGATTTCATTCTTTGATGCTTGTCTAAACTAATAACTTCATGATGATCTACAACCTGCAGATGAAAACAAACTATTGCTCATGTACCCTGAAGTCGTATATTCTCTGGTTTTCTTTTCTATTTCATGATTTACTCTGATTACTCTTCTTTTTTATTTTATTCAGACCGCAAGGCCATCTCCTCTTTCTGGTGGATACAATCAGCAGGGTTATCGTCCACGTGGACCAAATTCTCCACAATGGGGACCTCGCGGTCCTCAACCACAATTTCCCGGTTTTAACAACTATCCGCAAAGAGGACCATATCCTTCTCATGGTTCACACTATCCGCCTCCAATATACGGCAGCTATCCTCCACAACAGGGTCCAAGGGGAAACTTTGGCCCTAATTGGGAGCAGAGCCCCCCGGTATCAATACATGGTCCCTCGTCTCAGGTTTGTGGTTCATTTATTTTCTTTTTGTTACCATTTGGAAATAATATTCCAGCCAGGACCCTCCTTGTAGTTTTTCTCTATATCATTGGAAGCCTGGGTACCCATGAGTTCTAAAAAATAGCCTGAGATATAGCATTGTCAAACTACAGTGTTCTTGGGTGAATTTCACACTTTACTACTTTGATGAGAATCTTCTCATCACCACTTAACTTCATGTATCAGGGTAATTACAACTATGGGCAGCAGCAAGGTCCAGATTATGGGAATACACCTTATTTGCAACCACCTGCTCAATCCTATGGTCACGGTTACAACGAGGTTAAATATGATAACCATGCTTCCTCGCAACCTTATGAGCACATGGGTTCTCGGCCGACACCTTATGCTCAAGGTGGTACGCATCCTGGGTATGGTTCACAGGACCAATATGGTAAACCACCGATTTACAGCCAAGCTGCCCTGTCTCAATCATATGTCCAGCCTAGACCTACTCAACCTGATCCTTACCAAGGTCAGATTCCTCCTACTCAACCCTACGCACAAAATCCACCACCTCAACAATCATATCCCCATGCATCAAGTGGCCCAATGCAGCAGCAAAACTATCCTTATGGCCCCACACCAACCACCGACGGGTACAGTCACCCTCCTCCAATCACTGCTCCTGCTGCTTATCCTCTGGGTGGGCAGCTTGCTGCTGGATATAATCAGCAGCCTGTAGCTCAACAACCAGGTGCATATCCTCAGGCAGGACCAGCTGGAGGTTACGGCTCTTATCCAGCGGCTCAGTATGGTTATCCAGAACAACTAGCTGCTAACACTGCTGCATATGGATACCAAGGGCAGGCAGATCCAGCTTACAGCACTGCCCAAGGCCCAGCCCCGACTTATCCTGTACCTGCTGCTGGGCAAGCGGCTTATGTTCAGCCGGCTCAGACTCAGCCTGCTGTTTATGATCAGTCCGCTGGCTATGGAAATGTAGCTGCACCAACAAGTGTGTCCCCTCATCCAGCAGCATATCAACAATATGATTCTACTGGCCAAATGTATGGGACACATTGCTGAAATATACCTAATAAAACGATACAAGGGAGCTGAACCAGACTCCGCGACATCTGTTTGGCAAGTTAAAGCCCCCTCATTTTCTGTGTCAGGAGACTGTTTGAGGCATTTTATTTCATGCTTATTAATAGAAACCAAACACACCCAATTCCCGCCCATAGGCAGGGTATAGGGTTCATGCTTATTGATAGATTTGGACTAATCTTTAGTTAGAAGTTGAGATCATACTTGACTATTTTGTGCCTGTCGTCTATGTGTGTAAGTCGCCTTTGTAGCTAATATCCTGGTATGCATTCATTGCGAGCTACTTAAGGTCATTATATTCCAGCATACAAATGAGCAAAGCAGTACTTTGGTGTTCTGTTATGTCTCTGCTTTGGTTGGTGTAACTCTTTGCTACAGAGTTGGATAATTTTTCTCGAAAGTTTATGCTTTTATCTGCAAAACTGTCGTGGTTCCCTTTCTTGTTTAGATTTCCATTTTAGATTTTCAAATTTACATTTTAAACTTTAGGCTTACGAAAAACACTTAATTAGGGTTTAGGGTCTCTATCCTCAATTTTAGGCCCTACTTAACACTGTTATATCCGAGGGTGTGGGATTGTTATTGCACGACTTGTCATTTAAAGGATTTTCATATTTTTTTAATTTAAACTATTTTATCTTTTATTTTTTTTAATTTAAATTATAGAAATGGTTTTTTCATAGTTTGGGATTTTTTTTATTAAACTAACGTTATGTTCATTTGTAGGAATGAAGCTGAACTGGATTTAGAACTGAATTTGATTTAGTACAGTTGATTTAAATCTAGTGTACTGAGACGTTGAGGGCTACTACATTTCAGGGAACTAGTTTAATTTAATTTTTTTTTAGTCAAACTGTCTTCAATTTCAATTATAAATTACTATTAAAATATAATGATAAAAAGTTTAAAAGAAATTATATTATGAAAATTTAATATTTTAATTTTCATAATATCGTATTTTTTTTACTTTTTATCGTTATATGTTTGTAGTAATTCGTGATCAAAATTTAAAACAATTTACCGAAAAATAATCAACCTGGATTAGTTATTCAAGACTGAGTTTTACCATTATATGTTTGTAGTAATTCGTAATTTAAAAAATTTTATTAAAAAATAAAACTAGATTAGTTATTCAACACTAAGGAGGTACTAGAACTCCCTCTCTTGGTCGCAAAATCATAGGAAGGCTTATCAATTTTCATTAGAATAAATTATACTCTTATGCCCCTATTATGAACTACTACCTTTACATTTCGATATTAGAAAATTGAGTTAAATCTAATTATTAATACATGCGGTACATTCTCATCTTCAAATTTGAACGGGGGCATATCAAACTCCCAAGACGTACCTAAAATTAGTTAATTTCCTTAACGGTGGGAGGAACACATACCTAAAATTAGTTAATTTCCTTAACGGTGGGAGGAAGGGACTCTTTACAACCAATTATAATTTATAGATTCTGTTTATGAAAAACTGACTTTGCCAAAACAGTCCTTATATAACTAGTTTTTTAGAATCAGAATCTAAAAGGACACTAAAAAAAGCTAAACTATTTATATGGAAAACACTTTTGAAAGTGATTCTCAACACTAATTTATATAAACTGTTTCTAGATCCGAGAAGTTTTTTACAAACATGCTCTAAATGAAAAAGAATTCCCAGATTCTAAATGATATTAGTACTAACGGTGACAAGTATCAATCAATAAAAAATACTGGGATGTTTCGGAGATGAATTTCCGATCAATACAACCAAGAAAAGATGAGAGATTTCCATTATTACAAGCCAACAAGAAATAGACAAATTTATAAACATACTGGTATGGGAATGTTGATTTAGAAAGTTGTGGAGTGGGCGCCATTTCAAGAATGTTCATCAATGAGAATTGTGGAACCATTGTCGACTCCAAGCTCGATCAGAGATGCCATATCATCCTCGAGCAATGCAGGTAGTGGAGAGCCCTGCAAACCCAAAGTATCAACATGTTGAATCCAAGGGCTTTCATTCGCAGGTGGTATTCTTCGGTTATAAAAGAGTACGCTAAAAGGTAGAAAAGACGCATCCCTTTGGACAAACCTCTTCTTGAAGATACAGTATCAGCTTGATGGACTTTAACTTGAAGAAACTCTCGCAGAGGTTCTTCAGTTCTCCAACCTGTACAGTGGTAAGATGCCCGAGACATAATAATACCTTTAGAGTTGGAAAGGGGCATTCAATAACAGAACAAGTTTGTGAATGGGTGAGTGGGCATATTGCCGTTGTGATTCCAGGCAGCTTTTTCGTCAATGGGGGCTTCTCACCCATTGATGCAACAATGCATTTTGAGGAGATAGCTGCACAGGTAAACGCAAATGTCAGCTTCTTTAATATCGCATCAGGAGAAGCTCATTCACGTAGACAAGTTTCATACAAATTGGTCCTGATGCCATTTTCTATTGGCGGCCTTTCATCATCGATGAGTCATTTTAAGGTCGGCGAATCTGCTCATCAAATCACACCAGGAGAAACAGGTGATTAATAAGAACAAATAACTACAAGTAAAATGTAAAACATACGCATTACGCTATGGGCAACTGGATATAGCATATGCCATAGAATAGAAACTCCGAATCCAATGTTCTTCTTGGGCATGGAAACAACTTTGTTATACAATCTCGAAACTGCAAATTAGTATCCTTGAATGCTTTAGGTTTCCCGTTCAGACTCAGGGTTGTAACTTTGGTTACTCATTTGAGTCCACTGTGAATCTGGATAATTGACAATTTAAAAGGTCTAGATTGATAATCAAAACCTCACCTTATCTCAGGATTTCACACAGTCAATAAGAACCAGACATTTACTACGAAAGTATATCACCCAATTTAAATTTGTAAAATTGCCTCAATATGTCGTAACAATCACATCCATGACCAGAAATTTCTTTCTAATGGAGTAGACACTTTACAACACCAGCTTTACAGCATAAGAGAGGTAATTAAACAACATTACCTGGGGTGGAGCTTCCTAGTCTCCTCTGTACTTCCATGAAACTTTGAAATGATCAAGCGAACATGGCTACACAAGTTTTGAGCAACAAAGAACTATCATGAAACACCTTAAAACTGAAAATTTGAGAAGGCAGACTTCTCAGTGGATATTCTTATTTCAACATATTCTGGTCGGAAAATTTGGAAGGAAATAATTACCGAATCTCAGAGTCCTTCCGCTCCCTAGGACTAACCTGCAATAGCCAAGAGTAAATCAGAAAAATGCAATAGAGAAGTGAATAAATAAATAAAAGAAGAGGAAAAGATAAGAAAAGCCAAAAGTTTGAAACATCTGAAATTTACCTCACTGCCATTAAGTATTTCCATTTTTGCTAATCGGGCAATAAATACAATTCTTGGGACACGACCTTTCGCAATATCTGCAACTGGATTCTCAGAAAGCCTAATGTCCTACATAACAATAATTAGCAAGTATCAAGACCACTGGAAAATATGCTAAAAATGTTAATACAGCATAAGATGACCGTGATATGAATAAAGATTAAGTTAACTTTCACCGAGTGCAAATAGCGCAACTGAAGATTTTATGAAGTATTATCTGCAAAGAAGCGGATCCTGATTCAGAGGTTAATAAACCTACGCTATAACATTCTAGCATAGACATGCTGGAGATATAACGTTATTGCAAGTTATATTTTATTTATTTTCTGGAAGGAAAATGTGTGTCAGCTGCAGCAGAAGTGTCGAGCTATTGGCATTTTTACTCAATAATGGTTGTCCACATTCATAGTTATCCCACAAATCGACTGGAAATAAAAAGAATCACGCCACTTCTTTGTTGAAATAATCAGCCGCAGAAGATTTTATTTATATCATGAGGCAAGGTTGTATGATTATGGGGTGGTTGGCACCTGTCCGTGAGATTGCGGTCGGCTGTTAACGGATTGGTTGTGTCACCTACCCCCGGTCATTTTGGCTTTCTTCTATTGATTCATATGAGATAAATTTGAATCATGAGGCAAACTGCAGTCTTATTATTATGAGGTGGATGGACTGCACCATATCTAAACCGGTCGTTTTAGGTAGAATTTGAAGTAAATTTTCCTGCGTCTTCACAGTTCACAAATTTTCGAAACTATGATCAAAGCCCAGAAGTAAAGGTTTTTGAAGAAATTTTCAGAATTTCAGTTCCTTCTCTCTTAAGTCTTGTATGAAAATATTCAGAAGACATTAAAAAGTGTATATCATAATAGTTACAGTCAAATTAGGGAGAGTCGACAGACTCCAGGTCATCAATGTTATTACCCCGTGAAAAAGGACAACAACAAGTTCAATGCTCTAGCAGTGAAAACGGAAGGAAAAAAGTACTGATCTTATGTCAAAGCATTGCGAGGTTACCCAGAAGAAGCCCACGCAAATTCAGGAAAGGCTTTAAACTCTTCTCATACCCATTAAAGGCTTCATGAAATGTACCCTAATCCAGGTACCAGAGGCGACTTAGATTATTGTTATTCAGAAAGAGCTGCTCCAAACTGAATGCAGGAACCATGTCACAACATGTAGCAACTTTAAATTTATAACACTGAAACAAAAGCTCCATAAGAGCAACAACTCTTCACACTTCAATACTTGGGTAATTGAGAAAGTTTTGTGATTTCATCCCAATCGGCTATACAGTTGCTTTCCAGATTAAGAATATGCAGAGAATTAAATCCTTGGACATAATTTGAAGATTCTGTCTGAAAAGAAAAACGGAATATCACTTTAACAAAGGTACCATGAACTAATCTCTTTGTAAAAAGTAAATCATCAAACTCGCGCTCCTCAAACAATGTGCTTGATACTTGCACTTTCCCGACAAGGATGATTGTTTAATAAAAAAATAAAAAAATAAAAATCGGCGAGTAACAGAATATTTTACCGTTATTTCTCTCAATTTATTTCCCATGAGATGTAGCTCTTCTATGTGCGGCAGTGAATCTTTAAGACCTTCCACCTTCCATATCAAAGCACCAAGCTTTAAATGAATTCCTCTGATTGAATAAGAAAAGAGAACGGACAAATATAAATATGCAGAAAGATCCTACACCTGCATCCAGGTCGCTCCGGTGTAGTTCAAGACCAAAACTCTAATGTTTCTTAGCTGAGGCATGCAAGTTATACCAGGCGACAGAGCATTATAAGATAAGTTCAATGATGAGAGAGCAGGCAATGACTGGCAGATGATCCCAACATCGAAAAACTTTCATTTACAAAAGCTTAAAAGAGTAGCCATCACAAAACCACAATGTCACACATACACAAGATGTAGAACATTTATAGCTATAACCTGGGTCATATTAATAATTTCTTATAAAGTGCAACTTCTGATTAGCATCACGAATACACTTAATCTTTAGCTCAATGAAACAAAATGATACATAGATGTACGCGGATTGATTCATGCAATTAGAACAAGCAAGACAGACATACATCCCATTTAGCAAGTAAGTTTCCAGTCAAGTCGAGCTCCTTGAGATCTGCAATATGACCATCTTTAGATTGAACAAAGAGATTCTTGATAGGTAACTACTAGATAGGAAAGAACAGGAATGAAACAACAAGCAATATAGAAATGGAACAAAAAGGCACATCAGAAAACGTTCTTCACAAATAGAAACATTATTTCTGGAAGATCAAAGCAACTAACTTACTAGGTAGAGTGGAAGTAAGACGGTCAGGGTTTCCAGGAAAAGCAACACCCAAAAAAGATAAGGATGCAGCAGTCAACTGATCAAATCGACTGAGCTTGTCTTGTATTTTATCTTTGCCGAGAAGCTGGATGGAGACTTTATGGTTTCTTGAGGAAAGAACATACATCTCATCTGCACAAAGACACAGTGCAATTGACAACTATATGAGAATCACTACTACAACTACTAGTATACAAAAATTAGAGCTTAGTTGTAAAACTAAACAAGAGTACATGTATAAAAGTAGATGATGATGATGATGTAATGTACTATGCCTGGAAGAAAATGTTTTGTATATGGGATTTTGTTTTGATTCTTTTCTCAATCAAAATGTTTCAGCTGTGTAACCAACTATACATTCATAAGTAGTAACTGAATTCATTCCCAAGATGGAATCTTGCGGTTTTTATAGGAAACCTGATACATGTTTTCAACTAATGTTACACTGCCTGAAAGCCTTGCAAATTTGCAGATATCTTCTTTACAGTTTTTCTAGATGAGGAAAACCCGATTCAACAAATCCGCAAGACAAAGTGCAGCCGGCCCGGAACAACAGCAATATGTAACCTTAAACCAGTGATATGTTCTAACCTTAAACATTCTGGAAAGGGTATCTCAATTCCATAGAGCATGAGGAGTTGCAACTAAATGTTCCAAACAACTGCAATCCCAAGTGCCTTCCAAATCTCCTGTGCAGGTTGATCTCGTATTCAATCAGATGATATGGAGCATGTTTCTCGTCTCTTACCGAGAAAGAGTAACAAAGAAAGAAGTGTGCAAATGAACACTGCTTTCAGAAGCAGAAACATCGAACTAACAAATCCTGGTTTATGCTCAAAAGATTTGATTCTTGAAAATGTGCGGGAAAAGAAGCGTGCAGCTGATTGAAATTCTCTGAATGCATTGATTTGATCTTCTTCTTTT
>JAYMSG010000123.1:0-12934 GCA_036897925.1 Aragoa abietina | reverse complement strand
ACGTCCAACAACCTTAATGCCCCACTTGGTCACAAGCTCGCGTTATCAAACTCACCTACCCAACTTTTCTAAATTGTTGAATTCGTAAACCAAAAGTGACAACAAGCAGGGATTTAAATATATCAGATAATTATAGACTGCAATTTTGTTTTAACATACATCCTATTACTCACCAAGTTAAGAACAATGAAGTATTTTTAAGACTCAACCTGAAAGCATGTCAAATCTGGCATCTCAATACTATACAACTTAATAGAACCAAATTACCAACATATGAAGAATGCAAGTATATCTATGCACAAGGTCAAAAATTTCACAACTTTCTTGTCTTAACTCAGACATCATAACCGATTTATCTATTAGCCTCCAATGAAAAATTGTTGATTATGAACTTATATATTTATTTTAAATTAAGGAATGTTGAAAAACACATAGCCGGCCTTGAGTATACACATTACTTGAAATATCATCAACTCTATCCAACTTTCAACATGGAGCAAATCCTAATTAATCCACAGAAAATATGAGAGCCTAATTCTTGCAAGAGATTTTGCATAAGCTTCCTCAGTTTAAACAAGTAACTAGACATTCTAGAGTAACTGCACCGGAAACATCGAAAGAATACTCTCAGATAGTCAAACAAAATGAGGCACTGAACCAGAATGTGTCGTCGAAAACTAGGATCCTTTAACTGAAAGAGATGGTAAAGAAGAAAAACATTCAAATCAGCACAATTTGTTGGACATGAGATGCTATAACAGGAAGCTTTTTTATTCAGCAGCAACCCTTACCTCCAGACCCATTAGCTTACTGCTTGTAAGATATTTTATGCTGAAGTTTGACGCTTCATCCTCAAAGTTAATAGTGCTTCCCTCTTCATCATTTAAAGGCTGAGCCTCAAATGTATTCAAGACAACCTAAGAAATAAATTTCAAAGAAAAATAGGTGATGACACACTAGTACCTTGACAAAAGGACACCATTTCAAAATTTAGTTTGGCGTATTTACTGCCAAATTGCAGGCGAACTTATGCCACTTCGTAAGAGCAGGTGTAAGTGAAGCAGGTTTGGAGAAAACTTCCTGAACATAAGTAGTCATAGTAGTTTCATCAGAGGTTGATAAGAACCAAAATTAAATTATGCATCTTTCAGAACACTTAAAAAATGGAATAAATTATGAAAGACTCAGACAAACCTGTAAACTCCAAAAGGTTTTGTAAAAATTGAAATCAATGGAACTACCTGAAAGCAAGTAAGTTCTTAGATAAAATTGAATAGGATACCAACTAATGTCGGCGATAATGTTGACCAGAAGAGACCAAGAAAATATACCATCAGGTGCATCTTTCTCGTATGTTGTTTCATTTGATGTATTGAAAACTCCTTTGATATTGACAGCTGTAAGAAGGTAATAAGACATGTAAATTACTGGTAAGTCAACATGAGAAGTAGCTTTATGTGAACAGGAAATTACCAGAACGTTCTGATAATGGGAAAAAATGAGCAAGAAACATTATAATCCGTCCGCAGAATACTACGTCATTTGCCTGCAACATAAAAACAACATCTAAGTGTCAGAGTGGTTTTCCCAAGTATTGTACCAGAAATGTAGCATGGAAGGATTAAAGAATTATTCATTTGCAATTCCCTATCTATATATGTTTGAAATGCATATATTTCATAGAAAAAGAAACTGCACTGGTATTTGACCTCGATGTTCGCAGTTGAATAAAGGGTTTTTAGTTCAAAAGGTGCTGACCTTTTTCAAATTTTGGCATAGGATAACAACCATTTTTTTGGCAATTAAAGTGCTAACCTTTCTCACACTTTTCACAAAAAGGTATTCCGGTCAAATGTATGTTGCACAAAGCGTCTTTTGAACTTAATTAAATCTAGAAGAAATGTATGTTGACTGAGGCATCTATTATTATTAAGTACACTTCCTTATACAACTATATCAACAAATAATAAGGCCAGAACTGTACAATAAATTCTTCTTTGTGAATTACTATTTTAAACATCAGGCTCTAACTCCGTATCCAGTTACATTTTTTTATTCACAAGTCCAAGTCCCAGTTTTTCAATTACAAATCCAAGTTCCATTTAACTGAATGAAAGAGCCATGTAAGCTACTGCAGAATACAGATAGGGGTTACGCGTAGAAGGAGAAGACATTAGCAATGAACAAAATGAAACTGCATTAAGTAAGCAGTCGTTTTCAGTCATGTCATAGACTGTTTTCCTCTGTATGTTCATTGTAGCAGACCAGAGGCACATCCAAGTTTCATGCCAGTATATAAGAAATTGTGGAAAAGTATTGAATCATTAGCTAACCAAAGAGAAATACAAGTACACTTTACTCTAACTCAAAGGATGGCCGAGTCTAAAAGCATTCCTCCCGGATGTACCAAAAAAATAAAAATAGTTCAAAAGCGTCCTAGAGCTTCTAAATTATAGTATGAATTATCACTTTCGAACTTGATTAAAAAGTGGTACAGATTGGTTTTGGCGGAAAGTGGGGGTTATAGAATTAGGTAGTGGAATCCAATTGAAGTGCTGCACATACAACCAAAAGAAAAAGAAAAGGAAAAGAGATCACGATCCGAGACTGCCCAACCTTTGATAAACGGCGGAGGAGTTGATTGCATGTTCTGAGCATAACAAGCTTCCCTCTGGCAAAAAGCTCTGGCTATGTAGAACAGAAAAAGAAGCTCAAACAGTCATAATTTGAGAAGGGAAGGGAACAGATCGAAATTCAAGCATTTATATGCTGCATATACTTCTAATGAATGGCACAAAAGCATTTCAAGAACCATGACCTACCTTCCCAAGAATGTCTTGTTTACTCTCTATATAACCAAAGACATCTTTACAATTTCTCATTGTAGACATCTCTGTTAAATCTTCTAAAAGCTGAAAGATCATACCACCTTCAATATATTCTTTCTCGCATAGGTACAGAACAGTGTCTACAAAACAATGACATCATTAGAGAGAGAACAAGAGGATGAACAGTCGATTACTTGGACCACATCAAGTTAGCTTTCAGGAATAATATACGTTACACTCCACCTTTTAGACAGTAAATTCCAGTTGTCATTTTGTTTATCTCTAATCATGACTTCATAATATGGTAGGTGAACGACTGATATAAGAGAAACTCTAAATCCAGAATTAGATAAAAGGAATTACTTCGTGACAAGACGTTTTTTCTCCTTGAAACAGTCGTCTATATGCATACGTTATTGGTTTTGTTTCAAGAGTAACATCATTTGATAATATTCCTAGTTCACAGCAAGAGAAGGGAAAATATCCAAAGCAGGAGGATTTAGAGAAAGGAAACAAAAAGCAAAGATGAGACATCCATTAAAAACTTTGCTATAAGAGGAAAAAGAGAAAGCACAGGAAACTAATTAGCAATTTTATGATTAATAGCACTCTGAAATCCTGGAAAACTAAACTTCGAAGTTTTGAATGGAACTAAAAGTTTCTATCTACTTGATACCAAAAGCGGAACCAAACCAACACTAAACCTTACTATAGAACATTTCACGAACTTTAGCTCGGATTAGTACATCACTCCAACTGTTGAATGTACTTATTGCTAAATAAGCTTAGTTGCAAGTTTCAATTGAATGTCACAAGTCAAATGACTGCTTATGTCCGGATGTTAGTTCTTGCACCCACCACTATTTATATTTAGGTTTTTCCCTCATATTCATCTCCTAACCTGAACGACAAATTCCACCAAGTCCATAAGTTTTAGTATTCGAATGAGACAAATATATGAAAGCAAGAAACAGCCTTCACTCAGCTATCCCACGTGGAAAGTAAAAAAACTAGCCAGTTAAGCCTAGTGCACTCACTAGAATTTAGTTTTTGTGACTTGACAGCCTCGCCATTACAATACCAGACTAGTGAGACTACCCCACAGGCCGAACAAATGAAAGAAAAGAGCGTGTGCAGAAACACACACAGGTACATGAACGACCACATAAGATTCATTGCTCAAAATATACACTTACCGAGAAGGCGGGGAATTTGATCCTGGTTTATATCTCCATCAGCAATCGATTGACCATATTGCATGATTTCCTCACTGTTCTCAACTGCAGCTGACTGCATGAACATAATACGGCATGCAAGCATCAGATCGTAGTGGCAAAAGAAGCATGAAAATTCTAAGAAGCTTGCAGGTCTTCCTAGATTACAAGCCAAACAGAGCTCATCTACTGTAACTAAAGCCTTGTGGTTATCAAATAAGTATTTAGCATAAATACAGCACAGCAAAGTTAACACACTACATAATCATTTCACCACACAATACCTTAAAAAGGAAATAGAAACAATAGAATGTGCAATTACTTACCACCAACTCCTGAAGCAAAGTCCGCAAAATATTCTCCAACAATTGATTTTCATCTTGAACTAATTTCGTTTGCCTCTGCAATGAAAATCACAAGTTGTAACTTGTAAGTCAACCAAAGTGCCAAATAAGATAGACTACTGCGTTACATGTTAAAAACAAAACCTAATCCTTCAACGTCTTGCTTATTAAACCGTCATATAAGCACTATATACATCTCGAACACATAACAAACCGTGTATCCATTCGAAAACCCTAGTGTATCGATACTCACATACAATTACACATCTAACCTACCTGAGGTTTAATAGCTTGCTGCACAGTCTCCAGTGCGAAATCTTCTGGACGACCTGGATGCAAAATTGCTTTCCTGAACAAATCCTGAACAAGTAACACAAATGAACAAAATCGATTAAAATCCTGATGAAACTATACAAAGGTGAACGATTCGATTCGAAGTACAGAAACGAAGAAACAGTTATAACTTATGCAAACAAAACTCGTAAGTGAATTTGAATAATCCGGATATGAAAGAGGGAAAAGGACGGACGCACCATTGTCGAGGTTCTCTACGAGCTGATGTTTGCGAATGAGTTCCTCTCGGGAACAAGAGGTGAATTAAGCTGGTTTGTTAAACTGCAATTTCGGGGGTTTGCGGTTTGTTATTAAGTATTAAGCTCGGGCCAAATTGCAGTTTAACTCCCTTTGGAGTACTACCAATTAAGATTATGACCTAAATCCCCTTCTTTTTAACCTTAACCGCTCTGAATTTTTTAATTTTTTTTATTGTACCCTTATTATGTTATTAATTTGCTTTGAACATCGACTCCTCTATCTTTCACTTGTAAAATATACTCGTAGTTGTCTAACGAATTATGACGGATGAATATATACGTCACCAATATTATTCATGGCCACATCTATTTTCATACTTCAGTTTTGATTATAGTTACTAAATCGTTCATGAATTTACGAATAATAATTGTTCTTACTATACTTTGATTGATAAGTTACGATACAGAAAAATATATAATTATTAACACTTATGTCGTACTTATAAAATAAACATGTATTGCACCCATGTACGTTGTACGTGCATTACGCCCATTGCTCGTGCATCGCAGCGCTATCATTATGTGTTTGCTCGTGCATCAAAGCCTGACATTTTAAGTTCAAGTATTCCATGCTGAACCATCACTTCGAGTTGAAGACAAGTGGATTAACATATTCATAGCAGACTCGTAGGGAAATCGAAAGTAAGCAGTCTCTCAATGGAGATTTTCCAATATTGCGTGTTGTATTGCATAGACTGAGCGATGCAAGCGCGACACTCACCTTTTCATGGTTTCACAGTGTTAGGAGTTTGAGCCTGCGCCTTGGAGTTTAGAAAAGTACAAACTAACAAGCCCCTGACGCTGATACACGAAAACCTATTAAAAATCAACATAATGTCAACAACAATCTCGATAACATCTTCGATTAGGCAAACGAGCCAATCAAACTTCAGATAAATGAACAAGCAAACAGGTTCAGAATCATGAGATCAGTCTTCCACCGTTCCACAACTTTGATATGTAAGGGCTTGAACTGCCCTTCATAAAAATTATTTATGATAATAATCAAACATGCCTACGCATGCCAAATCATACTGTAGTAACTACTAATCCTCAAAGTCAAATCATCATGCTATGTTGTTCAATCTTCTGTCGACATGTCATGAAAGCTGGTTAATGCACCCATCGATGAAACAGCAGACACTTATCTACACAATAATAATAATGACCCCCATAATCCTCCTTTTTTTACAAATTTTGCATTGCATATGTCAATCCATTCCCCTCAATAGATTAGGAAGAAGCCCACTCGAAGTACTGGCAACGAGCACCTCTAGCAACAGTCCAGTGTCCACATCCGAAGAAAATGCTCCCCTGTTTGGGACCTGGTTTGCGTACCATAGCTTTGCTGCTCCTAACCCCCCAATCACACATTGGGTGATGGAATTGCACTAGTGGAGTACGCACTTCCCAGAGTTTCTGAGGTTGAGGCGAAATGGAAACCCGTTTCTCTTGAGTTGGTTTCCATGTGGAGGTATCATCGGTAGCAGACTGGTTATAAGTGAGTGAGTTTGTGATTGCGAACTTAAAGCCCTTGTGCATAAGCAGTGCGAGCAGGCGGGCAGTGTTTTTGGCATCATCGAGACCACAATGTGCACGACCTTGCCACGAGAGGCCAGCCTTTTCCACAGCCTCTTTCAGGTTGCATCTCACTCCACCAAAAACCTCATAAAAGGGAACTCTCAAGTTGACCCATCTGGCCAAACATAATAAATTATATTACTGCGTACATACTATCTACTGAAATAGAAATTCTATTGTACTCTATTATGAAATGTTTTTTATGATGAAAAGAGAAGACCTGCTAAAATTAAGGTAAAACTAATAACACAGTTTTTTTCTGTGTGCGCGCAAGAAGGGAAAAGAAAGAACAAGCATTCAATGCAAACATTCAAGAAAGAGTGAGTAGTTACCTGTTGAAATAAGGAGGCTTCCTAATTTTTTTGAAACGGCACTCAGATTCCAGCATCACCCGACAATCCCAGTTGGACCACGTTACCACAGCAAAGTTTTATTCCCTTATTCTCAAGCCATTTGTCATGCCTCATAAGAGCTTCACTTAGTGTTACTCCTCTGTCCACCTAGAAAAGATAAAAGATTTGTAACTCAGCAAAAACATCGAGATATAGCATCACACTTCCAAATGCAAGCATAATAAGATGCAAAGAAAAATCTGACCGCTAGTCCATAGATTTGTCCTCTAACCTAAAAGTTATTGATTAAATAACTTGATCACTGTCCCCTCAAATAACTAATTTAGTTCATTCTCCTAACAGTTCACAAAATTTCTTTCTAGGATGCGGACAATATGACCCAATCACCGTTCGATGTGTGTGTGATGTGGGGGAGGGGATCAATTGCATGCATGCAACCCTGATGGTAATACATCGTCGAGTGGTCTGCAACTGAATGATTCCTCTATCTCTATACATAACTCAAGAGAATAATTGTCACAGTGATACCAAACCAACAGTATAAATGCCTAACAATGACATCACATAAACATTCAAATACAGTATGTGTGCGTGTGTGAAGAAAGTAAAACACACTCTGAATAGGAGATACCTGAATTTGCTGGATGCCAGTCAGATCCTTGCAGAAATCACTCAGTAGTTGGTTGCACGTCGGCCTCACATATGTCTGGAAACACGCTTCTAGTTGACCAGTTTGACTGCTCACTATTACAGAAGGGAACTCAATTATCTCTTGTGGGTGGGGGTTTCTGTCTTTGTCACATGTGGCCTCAAAATCGATTACCACAAAATATTGAAAATCTTGAAATTGGTAATCATAAGGATAACTTTGAGGGAACATGTAAGGTGGGGCATAGTGGAGTCTGTAGTTTACTGCAAAAGGGTGGAATTGACCCTGAAATGCATTCAGTTGACCCTGGGGGAAAGTTTCAGGATTGGCAAACCATGAGCCGAATTCATGATGATAGAACGGCCTTCGGATGCATTGTTCTGGAGATTCTAAAGGGTCACTGCCTGACGAGCAATCTTTATCTGTAACACTGTCACCTGGTTTCGCATGGGGGCCATCACGGAGCTCCGGAAAGCCTTCAGCATAGGTAGCATTGTAGTGAAGATTGCAAGGGTGATCCTTATTCTGGAAACCCTTTATTGTTGCCTCATAATCCCGTTGCACGGTATCTGCACACCGAAAGAATTGAGGAAAGTACATTAACTCAACTTCTGAACAATCAAACAGTTTTAAAGCACGGGGCTAAAAGTTCACTTTCTTGAAGGACAAGATAGAAAGAAGCTTATAATAAAAAGAAATGAGTGGGAAATTTTCCTTGGTAATAACAAAATGCCAGCATGTAATTAGTTTCTTGAGAGGAACAATAGTGATATAGACTGCGTCTCAGCTCATGCTTCTTGAGTATTAATTCAAGAGAAGAATTCCAACTGAGCTACAGATGCAGGCATTAGATACCTTGATATATGCAGCCCTAGTTCTACGCTACAGTTCTCCACCAAAAGTTTTAATTTATGAAGTTATACTTGTTAGCTCTACACAATACTTATCCACCACAGACAAACTACAGGACAAGAGGTGAGTTCTTGATCAAACCGGTCATTGAAGATGCATGGCCTTCAAAATTTATATTCAACACCTAGTTAATACATTACACTGAAAATGACCGGCCAGTTCTACTTATGACAATCAGGGGCAAAAAATAGATGTCAAGCCCAAAGGGTACCTTGTTAGATCTTCACTTGAATAATTTATCAGGCTTGAAGTCGGGCTTAAGATTGGTTTTATTGTTACATGATCAAAAGATTAGATAGTTTAGCCAAAAATTATCCATGCCTCGAGTAGTTTTGTAGCATCTATTTTATCATTTCTTAACTTATTCAGTCCAGTTCCCAAGTCCAGCTGGACTTGGACTTCAAAATCTAACTAACCACTAATTGTTTAACTTAGTTTCTAGGATCACAAAAGGAGCCGAAGTGGTTTGTACCAGTAAGATCATGAGAGTGAGTCTTTTATTTATAAATTAAAATGATGGTGCAGGAGTGTATAAAGTATCAACTAAGATTACATGTAGTTATATATAAAAACATATTTAATAGCCATAAATAACATGAATACATCTAATATTTAATTAAGAACCACATTCATCTATGCATGTGTGATTGTGTCAGGCACTGCACTCTCTCTCCCCTATCCCTATCCGTCTCCCACCCCCCACTCTCACTCTCCCAGTCTCCTTCCCCCCATCTTCTCCCTTTGCCAGCAATATAACCTCATGCCCCTACCTTCCGCGTCCCTGACATCTACAAAGTTGCTGCATGCAACACAAGTTATTCTCTCCTCACTTTTCTTCAATATTCTTCAAAGATTGTATCGAGAGTTTATATAAATCAAGCATAGAGTAACAGAGAATAAAGAACCAAATGCATACAGGAACCAGACAGCATGGGTTTAAGCTGGGGGCACCAGTTTATCAATTATGGGAGGAGGATTCTGCAACTTAGAACTTTAAATGGCATGTGGAAAAGTGATCATCATCGGAAGAGGCATCACCCATACGCTAAATGTGACTACCCCAATATTCCAATAATTAATATTTGAAACTGATAAAATGATAAATAACTAAGCCGCTACTGAAGTGCAAGAGAAAATATGAACGACAGTGAAGATGGATCTGTATACACAGGTGTCAAATTTGGTAGCAACATATGAAACACATCTGAAGTAATAAAAAATAAAAGGAAATAAAAAATATTTAGAAGATTAAGAAACATCGCAGTTGAGTATCAATATTCCTGCACAGAGAAGGTGTACTTTCCCAATGACTCTTAAGAAAATCCTGAACCCTTTATACTACTATACTCATAGACGACATGATTCATATAGTTCAGAGAAAAAAGTGTACTTTCCCAAATTCTTAAGAAAATCCTGAACCCTTTAAACCACAATACGCATAGAGGAGATAATTCACGTAGTCCAGAATGATCAAATAAATGAATTGCAGAAACATAATACATTTGAGATGGAAGATCTAACAACCCTGAGAATAATTTCAATAATTCATACTGATTCACGAAAATTACGGAAGTTCTAACAATGTGAGAATAATTTCGATAATCCATACAGGTCCACAAATATTAGGGAGATTGTGCATCTTTTTGAAAACATGTTTAAGGAAGTTCTGAAAATTAACATTAATTGGAAGAAAATGCATCTTGAAGCAGAAATTAATTCAAGATTAAACATGACAAATCAGGAAACTTGACAACTAAACTCAAATGCAGAGATCTAGAAATTAACTGAAGATTAAATCAGATAACGAAGTACCAGATTTATTTTGAGCCATCTAGAATAAACAAGGGAAAATGATCAACACCGCCTCAATGAAGAAATCGGCAACAGAAGGGGTTTGAAACAGATCTAAAAACCCAATGCAAGCGTCTGAATGAGTTTTTTGACATTGACAATTGATAACAACTAGTAACATTTAATTACATTTCTTGTAGATACATAACAACTGGCTTATTACATTATTTTAATTTACTATAAAACAATTAAAAACCTTTATATTCATATTCACACGCTTTTAATGTAATTTTTCCCAAAAGTGGTGCACTTTTTTCTGTATGTTTTCGGGATGTAAGCGTAATTACCACATTTTGCTCTCCAATGCCTCCTATATTATATGTCTCACACATCAGCTTCTTCTCCCCAAACTATAAAAACACCACTGAATTTCTCATCATTCTCTTCCATAACCACCATCACCTCTGTCCGCCGCCGGCAACAACATGGTAAAGTTCTCGAAGGAACTAGAAGCGCGGCTCATCCCGGAATGGAAAGATGCCTTTGTCAATTACTGGTTACTCAAGAAGCACATCAAGAACATCAAGTTGGCGAGAAACTCCAAACATTTTCAGGAATACGATTTCGGACGATCCATCTTCGATCATATTCGTTTCCTTGCACGTAAATTCTCCGGTACGATTAACTCTACCGGAGACAACCCGGATGTCTTACAGGTTCGCAGTTTTTCTTATTTATTTAGTTTTTTGGTATTGTCTAGCTAGTAATTATTTAGTGCAATATTTCTTCCAAGAGCAAAAAGGTGACAAAATAGCGAAGAGAAATGTAATGATTTGATATACTCCCATGTTCAAAGATTTTGCCTATTTTCTAAAGAAATTAATGATATGGAAAGTTCGGAACGTCTACCATATTCCAGTCAGTTCCTTTAAAATATATGAAACCTGCAATAGAATTTTGAAATCTTAGTTTTCTTTCTAAATTTGTAAAGTTCATGGTGCAAATAAAAATTTCATGAAAGGGAAAGAGATTTTGGCAATAAGTTTCTGAAAATTACGAGAATAATGTCACGCGTTATGATTAACAAACTTGAGGTTTTTTTCCGATATTTTACCGACCTTTAAGTTCCAGTTTGACAAACAAGGTTTGATTTTAACATAAATTTAGGATATCATATGAACTTGGACGGCTCCTGTAATAGTAATTTTTGTAAGAACAAATACGTAACGGATTTAAAACAGTTAACAGAAATATAACTCTGACATAGCATTTTCAGTTGCTCAGTTTTGGAATTTTCCTTGAGAAAAGCACTGAAGCAGCAGGAAACCGTTCGCTGTTTAACTTTATCACGAAAGAATCGTGATTTGGATAACTGAATACAACAACACGGAAAGGGACGTAAAACGACCAAACAAACCTTGCCGTGAAATAGATTTTTGAAAATGATCATAATTATTAGAGTACTAAAATAGTAATTTTGCCTTAATTGCATGTTAAGAACAAAATTAGTTTAGGAGAAGATGGAGAAGAAGTAGAACTTGGAGTTTATCATACTGAGGCTGCTCAGCTGTTTTCCGAAGACGATGAGGTAAACGATGTTACACGAATACTTCTAAAAGTCATACATATCCAAAACGGAAAATACTAGAATTATTTGACGTAATGTAAATGTTTATATATGTGCATGAACAAACAGGTGAGGAATTTTCTTGAAATGTTAGACGATGAGCTTAACAAAGTTAACCAATTCTACATGACTAAAGAAGCCGAGTTCCTTGAAAGAGGTGACATATTAAATAAGCAGCTTCGAACTTTATTGGACCTGAAACGACTTATTGGTGATCGGTGCCGTAGAAATCACGCAGGCAAGAAGGGGGGCGCAGACTCGGGATTTATCTCGCCAACTAGTTCAATGTCCCGCCACGATTCTGAAGGTGAATTGTTCGGTCTTTTACTCTTACATATTAGTTTCGACGAGCACTATAGTTAGAACTTCGCCTTTTAAGGTGCTTTCATTTACTTTAGAAATAAGTCAAACATTTTGACTTTTGTGAAAAGAGAAAATTACATATACCAACCCGGAGAGGTGGAACCTTACCTGGAAAACAACATTAGGACTCTCTTTCTTTGTACCTACATATTTACATCAAATCAAACTCCTCGCGACAATGCATTTACCCTAAGTAAAAACACATTTTTACCCTTACGACATGGTGGATCCAGACACAGGTAGGAGCAGTCGTCTTCCTGACACTGAAAAAATTCTTTTATGTGTTTTAGCTACACTCATTGAGCTTTATGAATTTCAGCTACAACACATATGAACTAAACTGATTTGAGTTTAACGTATTGGAGTTGAAATGAACTCAACAATTTTTAAGTTGAAGAATACATCCTTAACGTGATTTTATTTTATAAGATAAAATGAGCGAGTGTTGTGACAGTCCAGCCGAATCACAAACAAATGATGTTCTTTCACCATTAGAGCAAATTGGAGTGAAGGGTCATAAGGGAATTAAGCCCAGGGCGGGGATGAGAATAGATATTCCGGCTACAACGCCAAAGCGTACAATAGCCGCCCTTACGTCCTCCCTTTGGGAAGACATAGTTAACAACCCCAAGAAAGAAGGATCAGGAGAACACATCAACCGAAAGAAGATTGAGTACGC
>JAYMSG010000122.1:0-12939 GCA_036897925.1 Aragoa abietina | reverse complement strand
AGTTTCGGCTCCCTCCACACGCCAAAAAATGCTCCGAATCGGAGCTGTAAATCAGCCCCGATTCGGAGCTCTCAACAGCTTCGATTGAAGTAGATACAACTCTAATCGAAGCATTAAATTGGAGTATGGAATGACAGCGGTGGGGTTAATAGTAATGGATCCAGATCCGTATCACGTGGCAGGATTTCGACAGAGGAGGCCGGCAATGGAATTTGCCCGGCGATTTGGGAGGCAAGGGTAGTGGGAAGTCGAGAGTCGGCTGAGACAAGAGCAGGCCGGATCGGAGGAGAAATGGTCGGCGATTGGCGAGAAGAAGGAGATGAGGATGTCGGCTGGTGGAGTGAAGGCGATGAGGAGAGAGATTGAGATGGGTTCTGACTAGAGAAGATACGCCTGAGTTTGTGGTGGCAACCGGATGAGGTCCGACGGCGGCTATGGAAGCCCGGCCAGCAGCATGTGGAGGCAACAGAGAGGAAAAAAGGAAATAGAGGAAGAAAATAAATAGAGAAGGAGAAAAGAGAAGGGAATGATAGCGACGGGTGTACGAGGCTACGCCATCGATGATGCCGACCGGACAAGAGGCGGCACGGGGAGGCAATAGGTGGTAAGGAGCAGTTGTGAGGGAAGAAGATAGAGGAAAAGGGAAAGGAAATGGCCTTTTAATTTATTTAATTTATATTTTGTAAATTTCAACTTCTTGATGATAAAATTGTCTTTTTTGTAGCTATTCAACGCATTTTGGATTTATATGTGATTGTTCAAACAGTAGGGACTAATTCAAATTGGAGGCAATCAGTAGGGGTGATATATGTAATTTTCCCTTGTGACAAATAAATTCATGAACAAATAATGTCATGCACAAACTTTTATCACGACTTCAAATGCTAAAGACCCAAAGTACAAGCCCTTCACAGACAAAATAAGATGGACACTAAGTAAAATTCTCACTTTCCTCGGTTCACACTTCATAGGGTTTAACAGTTTAAACATCAAAACCAAAACGAAACCAATCAATCGACGGCGAAATGGCGATGATTCAGTGGTGCAAGGCGGCGGCGCGTCAGCTCAACACGGCGGTCGAACAGAGGATGGCATACTCTACAGTCGCGTCACCGATCCTATGCGGACGAGGTGACAAGAAGACTAAAAAGGGGAAGAGATTCAAAGGCTCGTTCGGAAATTGCAGGCCGAAATTGGAGAAGCAAATCGAGAGAATCAAAGATAAGAACGAGGTCCCAAGGTCTACTCCTTGGCCTCTCCCTTTCAAACTCATCTAAAGTCTTTCTAGAATTATGTTCTGATTTGAGATTTAGTTTTGGTTTGTGTTTCAGTTTGAGAAATCATGAGAGTGTTGTTTGTAGATTTTAAGTAGCTTTTAGCGAATAATTGATATTTTACATCTTGCTCTGCAAACAGAGGTATGATTAAACTGTAATGTCTCAAATGCTTGTTTTGGATCTCGAAACGACACGAATATATTGTTTGTGGCTTGTTGCTATCTAGCTTGTTGAGCACTATAGCTAAGAGTTGTGTTGGTTCGTAGTCTTATAAATCAACGAATGGAACTCGAATGAGCTCTGGATCTTGTTGTCGAATTAGCCGAATTTGCATTCTCTTTCGATCATTGGTAAAAGCTGGAAATGTGAGACTTGGTTGCGAACTTGAACGAGGGAATTTTCCCTTGTTTAATGCTTGTAACTAGTGACTAGTGTGGTGGAGAGGAGCCCTGGAAAGTGAGTTATAAAGACTTACATAAATATCTAGATCATGTCTCTTGTCAATCTGAATTCAAAGAATCCGATATTGTGCTTAGAATTGTTACTGGTCTTGATGATTTTGCTTATATGGTTCTATCTTATTTTTGGAAATTTTAGATATTCAATGGTTTTCCTTCACTTGGAATAGTTTGGGATATGCTTTCTATTGGGGAGCATTTAATGTGGTAGTGTGCATGCTGATAGTTTGTTCACGTTATCGATTTCGAGATTTCAAGATTCTTCTATTACAGCAAAAATAATAAGATAACTGTATTGAATTTATGTCGTATTTTTTTACAGTTAATCATCAAGATTAAAATAGTATCGGTACGTGATTATCAGTTTATACTGTAGATCAGTTCACCTGGCTACTGAATAACAAGTACCTACTTCTCTGTATGCATGCATGGTCTATTTATTTTCTTCGTAAAGTATCTCCATCTTGCAATCATCCTTGTCTGTGCGATTTCAACATATGCATGGAAATACTGCTCTATCATATTTACACGTTTGCTATTCATCACAGTTTCTTGTAGTTGATTGCTTTCCATCCTTTCTATCCTCTTATTCGTGACAGTTGCATGCATAAGTTATAAACAGTTGTAGCTTTTATGAGTTGGTTTAGTACATATTGATGGATCACGGTGAACTATATGAGTTTTGTGCGATGGATGTACTTTATGGTGTTAACGGTCCCAACTCATTCTTTCATTAGGCAACACATGATTAAACTTTACACGAAAGATCTCCACTCTGTTACTAATTTTCTACAAGTCAAGTGGATTTACCTTTTTCTTTGTAATGTGCTTTCTCTAGACGTCCTAATTCTAAGATCTCGAATTTTATCATGGGGGCATCAAATTGATAAGGAACATGCAAAGGGTGTTATTTCTCTTGCTGATATCTTGTAGCTATAGACATTTCCCTGCAACACTATATAGTTGGCTTTCTTGCCCTTATGTGTACATTGCTTGTTCTCTGGTTTTGTTTTGTTTTGTTCGATTATGATATTGTGACTTCTGTATTCATGTAGTAACTGTTAATTACAGAATCTATAAGAAGGATTTTTTTTAGGAACAATGATATAAAGGCAGCCTGCATGAATCTTTTGGACGAATATAATGTACAGTTTGAGTTTGCTGTCGCCACATCACCGTATCTCCATTTCCCCTACTTCTGAAGTTTATTGGCGTATTCTG
Source organism: Aragoa abietina (assembly GCA_036897925.1). Taxonomy (NCBI): domain Eukaryota; kingdom Viridiplantae; phylum Streptophyta; class Magnoliopsida; order Lamiales; family Plantaginaceae; genus Aragoa; species Aragoa abietina. Next base: position 9,983 of record JAYMSG010000122.1, on the reverse strand, counting down.
TTAGTTTACTGACTCCCTCGATAATAAGCCTTAATGCTCTGGTCCTGAAGTTTGGAACTCATTTTCAAGACATTGTTAGATTTGTTGAATAGGAAATTTACTAAGTTACTCTAGTTATCTAGATTCATTTATCTTGATAGTCAGATCGAGTGACAATGTAATGACCAATGAGATTGTCGTTGGAGCAGGAGCAGCTCCATACCTCGAGGGGCCTTAGCCAATTATGACAACAAGCTACAGAAGGAAACAAAAAAAGTCCGGTAAATTTCAAAATCTCGATAATCGGTCAGACCATGTTGATTACTCCGACTTAGCTCAAGCTGATGTAATAAACCATGTTCTAGATTAGTTAGCCAAATGCCAAACTGAAGAATATCTTGATCACAGGACACAGACATGTCGATCTAGTAGCAATGGAATGCGATTGTCATAGAAGAACACAAAGCTGTGGATTTATGAATTAGGATAACATCGTTTTGCTCAATTCAGGGCTGGTTATAACCAGCCCTGACACCGGAATGAACAGTTCATCCCTCATTGCACCATTTCGCAAGGCTGAATGGCAGTCGCCATTCAGCCTTGCATTTCTGATGCTCTAAGACATCCCAATTCTTATAGATTACCTAATACGCTTTTTGAAAACAAACGCATCAATAATAAAAGTAATAGTGTATCCAGTTTAAAACCAATGCAATACGCGGCATATGAACTTTGGGTTAACCCAGTCACACAGCATGAATTCTCGATTTGATACCAGGAATGCTGCTGTAAATAGCGTGTAAAGTATCCAGTCACATTGCGTGAATTCTTAATTTGATGGCTGGATATTTTCATTAACTCATGGCTCTATATTTCGAGGAAGAAAAGATGAGAATCCAATTATTCCCTTCTAGGCTCTGTTCAGTCGGTTTATGCACTTCAGCTCTCCTAACTCAAATTTAGTTCACATCATCATCAACTCAGTTCAGATTAGTTCGGTACATCTCCTGTCAGGCGGGATGAACAGAGCATTGCCAGGATTATAAGCACATGAATAGGTGAGAATTTCGAAATCATCTCCAAAACAGTTGCTTCACGAAGAAAGCTCAATGGAACAGACTCTAAATGGACATTAAATGCATACAACGGAACTTGCCTACACATAAATGCACTGAACCGAAACAAGAACTTACTTGCAAAAATTTGAATATTCACGCCCGCTTTTCTTTTACTCCAATGAAATAAACACTATTCTGCATGGGCTACAAAATCAAGATCGCAGCAATCAATTGTACGATGTTCGGAACTTGGACTCTGCTCAAGCTAATCTAATTCGTCATGTACACAGGAACAATAATTTGCCTTCATTTCCGACCACCAATTTCGGCAGGCTCGACCACTTCGGCCTCGACTATCTCAGGGGCTCGCAGAACAGCGTTTGTCGTCCTGAGATCTGTCTCCCCACTTGGCTAAAAGAGCCATGTTCATCATCTCATATATCTTTCCCCCAAGTTTTGTGCAGGACTTTCAGGCTGTCCACAAATCGACACATTTTATAAGTAGCTGAACATGTTAAGTTTTAGCAACTCTTGACATGCGACACAATAACTAGCTATGTCTAAGATTATCAGAACTCTTCTACATCCAAGGTTCATTTTTTGAAGTCAGTTTTCTCGAGGTAGATAATAAAGGAAAGCTGAAAAGAAAGAAACTCACAGTGAAACCGCTGGAAATCAAAGCTGTGTCATACAAACGATCAATGGCCCTTGGTGCTTCCTCGTCATTCGGATTACTCCTGCATGCAGCCTGCAATACCCAAACACGATGAGACGAGAAACATGAAAAATAAGAAAGTCAAAAAAATACTTGCAACTTCACCAAGTAATTATACATTTAAAGTCTTGATGATGGGATGTTCTGGATTGATTTCAAAAAAACTCCTGCTTCTCATGAAGTCCAGGCTGGATGGATCACCGACTGTTTGTGCCTTCATCAGCCTGCAAAGAATTACATACAACCATCACCACAGGAAAGATTAACTGTATTTACATGTACATCTTGAGTTTTGCATATTCTCTAGCCTGAACATTCAAAGAAGACCTCACCTCTCCATATTGGCCGACCAATCAAACTTCCAGGATGCAAGAACACAAGGGGATGTGCTAAGACAATTTGAGATTTGAACACTTGCAACTTTGTCACCCAAATGCTTTTTCATCCATTCACAAGTCTGACCAAACTCGTGCTTTATCTCTTTTTCCTTCTCTTCATTCTTGTCACCTCTAAAATTTCATACAAAAACATCGTGAAATCGCGATTAAACTACTAACTATGTGATCATCTTTATTGAAAAAGCATATACATTGGCAAAATTCACAAAGCTTGACCATGTAAAAAACTACTAAGGCTCTGTTCACTTCTTCTAATAGGATCTGAATTGAACTGAACTGAATTTAGTACAATTTTTCTACTTAACTATTGAACTGAACTGATCTGAACATAACTGAACTTATTGGATCTGAACTGAACTAAATTCAACATTTATTAAGTTGAATCTAAATAAGATCATATTGCAATGTACAATATGGAGAGGATCGACCTACTAACTACGTGATCATAAATCTTTCCACGTTTGCAATGCGCAAAACAGAAAATAAAGCGTGAAGATATAATCTTGGTTCCCAAGTTTAGGAGTATTCATGAGGAATGTAATAAATCTAATTACCCAAGGACATCAATAGTATTCAGGCTGGGAGGCACTGGAAAGTAGAGGATACTATTCGGACGAATTGAAGGTATTGAAGAGGAATGAGATAAATTCATCGGGGTAAAGGGTTTCCGTAAACTAACCCAGATCTAAATTTTCTTTACTGATGTCAACAAAATTCTTCCCCTTGTAAGATTTCAGATTTTGGATGGCGGCCTCGTCTATGGGATCCACTAAGAATAGAACCTGTATATAAGAAGTTCAGAAAAATGGGAAATCCTCAGACAACTGGATGAACAAACAACTTCAAGACAGTGTTAAAAAAGAAAAAAAAAAAAAAACTTGAGTAGAAAAAAAGGCCTACTTCTATATCTTTCTCAACGAGCTTCTTCAAGAAAGGTGCACTTTTTGCACTCGCCACGCTATCTGCGGCGATGAAATAAATGTCTTTCTGATCAGTTTTCATGTTCTCAACATACTCATCCAAGCTAATTACGTCTTCTTCACTTTGGGATGAGAAAATACGTAGCAGTGGTGCAATGCGTTTGTGGTTTACGATCTTCAATGCAGCCTAACTTTATATGTTTACCAAAATTCTCCCAGAACGTGACATAGTCCTGCAGAAAGTTTTAATCAGTCTACTGTGAACCACATAAGACGTAATAGTGAACCAGAGAGAAGCCACTCATCAGCGAAAACAAGACAATTGAAGGAAATAGCAACACGTTCATAATTGACAAAGTCGTGATTCCTGATTAGAAATGCCAAGAAAAATCGAGGAAGAAACATATATCTCGATTCTCGCTCATACTTATGCCCAGGATCAAGTCAAATGCCTTGCATACCAAACGCTTCCTCATGATATGCACCTAAAGGGCAGAAACAAAAGAATCTCAGAATTGGGAGGAGGGTTAAATTGAAGAACAATATTCTACTTCCGCTAGATGAGACATAAAATGAGATGCTTACAATACGACTTTCTTGAAGGATCTCCCGAGACACATTCAGTGGAAGATCATTTGAGTCCACAACACCTTTAATGAAGCTCAAGTATTGCGGGAACTAACCAAAACAGGAGAAAGGAAGTGACTATTCCTCAATATACTTACTATCTTGGTTTAAAGAAACTCCGTAGTTACACCATCAAAGTCATCTGAAACGAAAACGCGTTTGACATAGAGCCTTATATTCTTTGTCTTGGGATTGACTATGTCAACCTTCCCCATTGGTGATACAGCTGGCACATACAAAATAGACCTAAACTCCACTTCACCCTTCAATAAGGAGAGGAAGACTTATTAGATTTAGTTAAGGATAAACCATCACACCGAGAAAATGTCAGACTAAGATTTCAATTACCTAATCAGTATATCAATGCCACATTTCTGAAACTACCTCACTGAATACTCTATGACTCGACAAACCAAGATTCTCTTCATAATGTCAGGAAACTAATTATATCAGCATAAGCACAAAACTTCAAATTGCTCTTGTCTATACAAAATTGAATGATATTTCATTTCTTAGATTTTTTCATTGACGCATTAGATTTTTCAATCACTATATTATTATACTACCTACAGATTTGGTAAATACAAGAACAGAACGATGAGCAGATACATAACAGTGGAAAATGTTGACAGATAATGACACTAACAAACAATACTAAAACTACAAAGATGCTTTGGATTAACAATTCAATAGATAAAAAATTTACGCAAACTTTTCTAAACAGGCAAATATACTGAAGTACAATGTAGAGCAATTACATTTTCCAAACTTGGAAATTTTATATAGTAATTATGATGTTCCTACAACCATTATACAAACAAGGAAATAATAACAGAAAAGTAGAGGGAAATAGGAGTAGAAATGTGAAAGGAAAAGTAACGCCAGGTACTTCGTTAATTTCTCACTCTCAAGTGGTAGAGACTTCTTTGCAATTAAGCCATACCAGAACGGGTGTCAATGTGCTACCCCTAGTTATTTAATGAAAGCTTGCAAAAGTAATGAGATCTCATCCAAGTAGATGGCATTCTGACCTCAGTAGTAAAGTTCGAAGAAGCAAGAGGTTCCAAGTACTCGTTAAATGTTTTCTTGTAGAATTCATATTATTCCTCCGAAGTCACTTCCTTAGAGTTACGAAGCTGCACCAAGACGATAATGAGTTAGTTATGGGGAGAAAGCTCCCACAAAGAAGATCAAGAGTAGCAATCTAACATCATACTCACCCATATTGGCTGAGTCTCATTGGTGAGCTCCCAATCCCAGTATCACTCAACTACAGTCTTAGTCTTCCTTTTCTTCTGTTGCATTAAAATCAATACAGATGTTCATGAAAAACCATTTTTTAGGCATGACAAATGGTCATAGATGTTAAGCACGCAACAATACCTCTGTTTTTCCATCCTGCTCATCCTGATTGGCTTCAGCAGGATCCTCATCAACTTCAACGTGCAAAGGACCGATATTAGAAGGTACCAAGATGAATGCACAGGAGACATTAATCAAACATCTTCAGACAAGTTAATAGCTGGAACTATGAACATCCAAAATTAGCAGCTACTTTGGTATCTATGAAAGCAGTTACTTCACAAAATACAAACAAGCAGCCTTGTTACTTTTTTATAAAATTGATGATAAACTGTATGGCAAGATACAGAGTGAGTTGGGTCCCCCTGGGGATGAGCTTCGCAGGATCGGTCTCCTCTCGAATGGTGTAGGAACTTGAGTTCGCTTCTCCTTCCCATGCATATTGCTTATCAGATTTAGGACTTTTTGTGGAGACCTCAACCTATTGATGGAAAAGGACAGTAAGAAAATAAAAGAATAAACCAAAAATTCGGCAGGTTAAACCTTCAGCTTCAGTGGAGGGAAGTACTAACTGACACATCACATACCCGATCTGAGACAAGGAAGGCTGAATAGAACCCCACACCAATTTGACCAATTATATTGCTGTCAGCATTAGCATCTTTACTATCCTGTTGCACAATAACAATATTCAACATTAATTATTTGTAATTGGAAAGATATACAAAAAATGCATCGTAAAAATCACGAAACAATCTGCACCTTCAAGGCTTTTAAGAACTTAGCAGTTCCACTTTGTGCAATAGCACCAAGGCAATCGACAATCTCCTGGCGTGTCATGCCAATCCCAGTATCTCTGCAAGCAATTTTGTCAGCAACAAATAGAGAATAGATTAAGAAGATGCACAATTTATAAGTTGTATGTAATAGTTACTATGCCGTTATCTTTGTCAGTCTGGATACGAATGTCAAGATCAGATCCATCCTTCAATAACTGAGCATCGCATCGGTAACGCTGAGGAACCGCAGTTTGTCCAATGCATCACTTGCATTGCTGAAAATTAAAGGGCAGGTCTTATTAATTCACAAATAATATCATGAATCATTAACGAAATGATGGCCACATTAATTGGAAGGGAAGGAGAATGCAAATTGAAAGGCAGGTCTAATTAATTGATCGACGAAACGCTTGCACAAGAGCTTATGTGGTGAGGAATAATGTGCTACACACATGGTATACACATATTTATTTATCAGGTATCAGTATCACAGTACATTAGAAGCTGTGGACAACACTGAAGTTCATAGTGCTGGTACTACAAATAGATAATATTAATACTAATAAGCATACATGAGACCACGCAGGGTGGTTTTGGTACAATTCATACGAGCTACTGTATGGAAATGATTCGAATCAAGCAAAAAAAAGAGCTACAAACAGAAGAAAAACAAATACAGTGTACCTGACTGAATATCAGTCTTCAACAGTTAAGCTTAAACACTATGCTTTGAACAGATACTATGATTTATAAGACAACCTTTCTTCATTAAGATTCATGTCATTCATGACTCGTTCAGCTCGAATAGCATGCCATTTCCATGTAGATTAGACGATCTCAAGACCCACCATTAGTGACACATGTACAAAACAGTCAGCACTCCAAAGACTAAAGCATTTCTTTGCACAAAATTAAGGTAAAAGTAACTGAGTATCTAAAAGTTTTTGCTAATAACAGTAGAACAAATGAAATTTATTGATATAGACAACATAAAAAGTAAACAAGTAGCTTAATGATTTTGCTAATAACTGTACAGACAAACAAAATGCAGAAGAGATGACATGCCTGATGAGTTCCCGAAGAAACACATCCTTATTGCTGTATAAACTGTTCACCATAAGGTCCATGAGACGGCTAACCTGTGATAAAAAATAAACTAGTTACCACTAATATCCCAAGCACAACTATTGCTAAAGTATGCTATACTAGAGTTCCATTCACCTCAGCTTGGTATTCAAATTTCTCAGCTGGAGGAGCTAATGCATCCGAGGCAGCAGCAGTTGACTCGAAGCGATGGGCCACGACTGGACTGTTTCTCAAGTTAAATGGCACGGGGGCAGTCCCCAAACAATTTCCGGTATCACATTTTAATAGTGAATACCATCTCCTCGTGTCACTCTCACCAGACTGCACAAATCATACACAAAAGACCTTATTTACAAGAAATAGATAGTAAACGGAAAGGTGGATGTTATAAGTAGTCAAATCTCCACTACAATCTAAAACATTAAAAGCGAGCGAAAATGTTCGCCATTGTCAAACTTGCATCCCATTAATCAGTATTATCCCTTTAACATTGAGAACCATACAACAGAACAAACAGAACGCACGCGTTCCCTATAAATTGCGGTAACAAGAACGACAACAAAGCTACACAAGTTATGCAAATGCACACACAACAGAGATCATGTAACAAGATAAAGATTTAAGCATACCTAGAAACACGGACTAAAGTTTCGATTTTTTGATATGTTAACATGTTTGATTGTTTCTTACAACTTGATCGAAAACTTAATCCAAGCCTACATACACTCTTTAATAGACAATGTATTATTAAAGTTCCGATTTTTTGATATGTTTCAGTGGGTTAAAGACTAGACACATTTTGGACTTTTCAAGAAACTGCAATAATCACAATGAGAAAGTACAACATTTTGGTACCAACAAAGTAAGTGAGAAGCAGAAGATACCGATTGATGATGGAAGAGAGTGGAGGAAGGAAGTGGTGCAGCAACATTCCGGTAGCGGGTGGCGCCGCCGTTGTGGATGATAGCAGAGACAGAACGCCTTGAAGGCCTATGCATTTTCCTGATGATGTGATTGCAGAGAGAGAGAGAGACTTTCGTTTAGCTACTGTTTGTGAACCAGCACAGTGAGAAAGGTGTCGGGTTTTACAAGGGGTTGAAGAAGTTTCTAGATACTGAAAAAGCATGTAGGAGGTTTTTCTCATTTTGTCCTCCCAACAATTTTGGTATTTATAACTTCTTCCATTTAGTTTAAACAATTTGTGGATAGCTCCCTCAAATTATATTGTAAATGTATGAGCAAGCCTCATGAATTATTGAAATTATTTCAAACTCCCCGTAGAAAAGCATTGCATGTATCACTTATTTTTAATTTTTTTTAGATTTGGTGCATGCACTAATTTTAAAAGGGAAATGCACTTATCAATTAGTTTATTTTCGTTTTTTGGGTTAGATTATTTCTTAAAGTTTCTTTTAGTTGGCTATAACGGAAAATATACACCATTTTATCACGTTCAAATTGCATGTGAGAGCAAAGGTGAAATTCATGCCTCTTGATTTGAAAAGAACAATAATAGGGTCAATCAGTATTGTTTGAAAGATGAAACAATAACTGAAATTTATGAATAACAGTTTTTTAGGGGGCTGAGTTTTGGGTATATATGTGTATTTTGTAAAAATGAACCCAAGTGAAAGATATTAAAGAAACACATAAAATTTAGCAAAATGGACCATTGTGAAACATTATTCAACAGAATGGACTTACTTGGAAATTGGTGGCATGATCGTGACTTATATATAAATTTCCACTCTCTGAAATTTCGCCTTCCTCTTTGAATCGAGTCACTTTTTCACGTTCAACGTACTCTCCGAGTCACTTCACATTACAGGTTGTAGCAAATCTCTTTCTCCGGTTCTTCGAATTCAATTACCGCATTGCAAGGTAAAACTAACATTCCTCTACTTTCAAAAAGCGTCTTAATTCTTTTCCCTTCGAAAGACGAAATTGAATGGTTTAGTTGATTCCTCCATTTTTTGCACACCACTTGTTCGATCATATGTCTCAATTACATCAAACTCTGTTTTGAGCATTTCAAGAACTTTCTGCTATGCTATGAAACCCCATTGAAATCCAAGATTCAGCTTTTAAGTTTTAATGTCATTCTTGATGGATAGAGTATAAACTTTTTTATATGTATATCTATGTTTCGAAAGTTCGCAGTGAGATTATGTGTCGGTGGTCGATTCTGAGACGTCGGTGATGGATTTCCATTGTAGGTCATTATAAGGATGTTAAATATGAAGGTGAGTTTGGAAGGTGAAAAGGTTATATTGGTCCCTTACATGAAGGAGCACGTTCCCAAGTATCATTTGTGGATGCAAGATGCAGCCATCCTGGAGGCCACTGCGTCTGAGCCTCTCACTCTCGACCAAGAGTATGAGATGCAGATTTCCTGGACCCAAGACCCCCTTAGTATGTGTCATACTCCACTTCATAATTGCGTTAAATGGTTCATTTCGAAACATGATTGTAGGGGTTTTAGTTAACTTAAGCGGTTTGAGTTTGCGATTTTATGAACCTTGTTTGCAGAGCGGACATTTATAGTGCTGGACAAAGATTTAGTGGTTGGCGACTTTGTTCATGGAGAATCCCATGTTGAAGGTTTATGTTACTCCGTTATATTCCTGTCAGTTTAGTGAAAGATTCATGTTAGTGCTTGAAGAAATATGTGTTGATTGATGTGGTAATTTGGTGGTGAAGTAGTGCATGTAAGGTGTTTGATGAAATGCATGAAAGAATTTTTTTGTGATTTGTTAAGTTTAAGTGATTGGAAGTGGACTAGTATATTTGTGGATGATAGTGTAACTTGAATTGCATTTCCAAGGTGACGTTTAAGTCGAGTTTGCTAAATACGAGTGATATGAGATTAAAAGTGCTTTAATTAGACTACCTTATCTAAATTTCTTGCTTCTTGCTTGTTAAGTAACTTTGCTTGTCGATATGTGGTAATGTTTGGATAGTTAAAAGCCTAAGGTTTGGGGGAGTTTTGCTTGGTTTGAGTATGCTTGAACGATGAGGTGATAATGTGTGATTTTGTACACGTACATGCTAGTTATCACCCGAATTTTGTAGGATGGTTTTGGGAAGAAATAAGCGTGCTAGGACCGGTGGAATGGAAG
>JAYMSG010000121.1:0-12955 GCA_036897925.1 Aragoa abietina | reverse complement strand
ATTTGGCCAGTCTAGGTTAGACAGCAAAGAAATCAATTTAACACCAGATTATTTTCTAGGTTATGTGACTTTCTATATGATCACATTATCTACATGTAATCCTCACCTCACCGCCATGTCTACTCTGCCTCAAAATATTTAGTACCAACAGATAAACGTGGCGATCCGCCGCAGAATCCATCGAGAAAGATCTCCTAATAGGCTGAACACCGAACTGATCATCTTTCTCCTTCATATTAATCCCTTCGTCTCCCATGATTGAGAGATGATGAAACTTTCTGAACTTTCTCTGCACAATCTTTCTTGAAGAGTGACTTCTTGGTTGAACCAAGAATCTCCTGGAATCGCCTCTTTCTTCCTGTACATCTGAATTTCCATTTCCATCCTCCCCACATATTTCAATAACCAGAAAATCTTCATCACCTCCCAAAAAGCTCCCAACCAGAGGCAACGATCCTTGAGGCGAAGAGAGAGGCGCTACAAGCCTCTCCAAGTAGTACCTGTTCCGGCCCGAAATAGTCGATCTGCATAAAGGGCAGTTGGAATTGTTCTGAAGCCAGACATCAATACAGTCCAAATGGAAAGCATGACTACATTTAGGCAAAACTCGTAGCATCTCATGATCTTGAAACTCGTTCAAACAGACCACGCATTTCGACAAACTGTCAAACTCTCCCACACTCTTGCAAAACTGGAAAGTGGGAATGTCCTGAGTCAGCACCTCGTCGAGTCCCCTGCTCTGCCACGAAGGCGAGTAGGACGTGAGGGGAAGTTCAAGACCTCGGTCTCGTCGGAATCGTCTAATAAGCGGGTTGAGCTGCTGCCATCTGAAGCAGCATTTGGTGACAAAGATGTAGTAGCTGACTAGCAAGAAAGCTGTGGCTGTAATGCCTAGTATTGCAATGGCAAGAACTGGGAATCCATTGTCTGTTACATGACGGGGTGTTTGGTTTGTTATAGGAGGTATAGCTTGTGATGTATCCATGAACAAGAAAAGAACTACGGGATCTAAAATGGGATTGATGGAACGAAGAGAGAGAGTTTATTGGGAGTTCATAAGTCAATCTTGATTAGAAAAGTTGGCTAAGATGAAGGATGTGAATTGTTTAAGGAAAGAGTTGTACCATGTGTTAGAAGAAGGTGAGACAGAGACATTGGGGTAGGAGAAAAAACCACGTTGACTCGATTTGGTGTAATATGACAGTTTTAATCTTTGTTGTAATCAATTCATAAACCCATATGCATGGGTTGGTTGCAAGATGGAAACTTGACCATGTTTACCTCTTAGAATACTTAGGCTTTGAGTCTATCTGGTTTGTCTCATTTTAACATGGTTTCACATTTAGACATAAAGTTAAACAAATCATCGTGGAAAACCGAGTTACTCGTATCATGAGTGTAACCAATGGGGGCAGGTAGGGGGTGGTCACTCCCCCCCGCCTAATTCTGAAACGAATGGAAGAAGTAAATAACTAAATCATAATCGTCCATCTATTTTATCTCAACTTCAAACTCGAATTCGAGCTTTTAGACTTGAAAATTATTATAAATTTTATAATTTGGAAATAAACGAGCTCACAAACTTTTCTAAATGTTACGATTAGCAATCAAATCGAGCTCGAATTTATTTGCTATGCTTGGATCGAACTCAAGGTGAACATATACGAATCAAACGTAGCCGAATGTTTGAAAAGTTCAACTCAACTCGATTTATATGGAGCCCTAAATTACTTGGAAACAACTTTGACACCCGTTAATGTTCGACGTTTCGATTCGGATCTTTTCTGCATTCTCCCAAAATTCATAACTTAGACCATGTTCTATTCATTTAAAAAAATGGTGAGTTCAGTTTAATTTACTACAGTTATTGTTAATTATTAAATACAATCAAATTCAAACAAACTCCTATCACACAAAGAGAACGTGAACTTAGTCATTATTATCTTTAGAAGGGCTAGTAGCTACTCAAATAAAATATGATGCAATAGTAAGTTATTGCGTAGTTATTCTTAGAAACAACAAGATTCAAACTCGACGCCAAATATAAATTCACATTGAATCCTGGCGAGATCCATATTACCCCATAATCTCGACAAATCTTCTGGCCAGTCTTGATCTTCTGGGCAATCACTCCATATTTCACTTAATGGTTTCATGATCTTTCTGCAACACTTCAACTGTTCTTCGCTCCCATCTCCTTTTCCCTCACAATCAATACCAGATTGGTTCAGTCTCCGCAGCTCGGGGGTTACGCTGCATTTGTTACAAGCTTTCACCGCAGTCTGGCCGCAGATGAATGTCATTAACACAATCACGGACATTGCAACGCCTTTCATTATCATAGCCATAATATTATATACATGTATAGCGATCAATTTGTTAACTTGTGAATAATACCTATTCATTCATGAATGCACTATAATTTATACTATCGTTTATAGAAAGAAAAAAAATAAAAAGCCTTAATTAATGGTGCCTTGGGACTTAAAGTACAATTACCTTACTTTTATATTTTGCAAACTCTTACTTTTAATGAGATCAAAATCGTAACGTTGAATAATTAAATGCGGAAGTTATAGGGAAACCTAAGAAATTGACCTTGAAACCCTCATGTTCCTTTAAAAACTTCCCCGGATTTGCTTGTCTCAATCGCATCTCTAGGCATGTGAATTTTATTTATTTATTTGGGAAGCACAGTAGTATTTTGACAACAAAGACGATAGCGATGTCTGGGTAATCATGTGCATGTGTAATGTTTACTGGGAATCAAAACATGCATATCCTGACATGAAGATCAATTAAGTTGTTTCATTTGAATTATGATCTTCATAGCATAAATAATAGTAGCTCTCTAGACAGTTTGACAAGTAGAGTTCCAGGCACAGCTGCAGGGGAAGGGACGCTCATCTATGACTTGAAAGCCACCCAGGTCGAAGAACCACTCAAAGACAGCCTGGGTAATGGTCTGTCAAGCATACAAAAAATCAAACTAGTTGGTTAGTACTGATATATAGAATGTAGAAAGGAAAATAGGTAGTACAGCAAAAATAAATAAATAAATAACTAAAATTACGTACGTACGTACCCTGTTGTTCAACCTAGGGAATGGCCCGTTCCACCTGTCCCCGGACAGAATCTGCGTGTGGGTAGGGCAAGAGTCGACATACATCCCACGCAAGCAGTCCTCGTCGGGGGTAGGCAATGCATCCACAAGTGCTGCTCCGAAATCTGTATATATGTATGTCAAGAAAAAAAACATGGAACTTATATTAGCTTTAATAGATGACATTTTTTTTTATATATACACAAGTACTAATTAATTTGTTTGCCATATGTACGTACCCTTTATCAGCTGGTGCTCGGCAGGTGTGCAGAGTTGCTCTTTTTCGTAGCATTTTTTTTCCCAATCCGGCGTCGGCATTGAATGTACCGTGCGGTTTCTTATCTTCATCCGGACAACAATAAACAGAAACCATATAAAATAGTTTAAGCGTCGAACTATTTATTTACCAAGAAAGACTTTTTTAATCATTTCAAGTCTCAGTTTTGATATCTTACATACCTGAAATTCATCGAATGCTGAGTTGACAATGAAGAGTGGCGTTTGGATATCTTCAACGAAATATTCTGGAAACAGACACTGAAAAATCGCTCGCATACATAAGTTTCGATTGGTAAAAGACAGAAACAGTTAAGGAGCAGCGAGCTAGCTTATGAATTTACAATCAAGTAACTAGCTAAGCTAGCCTCTTACCAAACGTGGATCATCCATTCTCGTAGTGCAGGATTTAGGCAAGAGATCAGCCAATTGCTACAACAAAAAGTGCAAGTATATATGAATTATTAATCACTTTAAGAGGAGGCGATCTATCGATCGATCAAGTTGAACACAAATTAATAATTATGAGAGCTAGGGTTATTATATTAATTAGAGGGTCTTACGTGGTATTGGACAATGGAAAAAACTTGGCCTTCCCTGATCTCAAGACCTGAGAGGTCTTTGCTGAAATCAATTAAGGACATGCTTGTAAGTCTATTAATTATGGTTTGCTAGCTAGCAAATACAATAATATCAGACCTACCTAAACTAGCTATATTCTTAATTTCTTAATTTGAATAGTATTTACTACATGGTATTTTCGTAAAAATGCTTTAAGTATAGGGAGTATATTAAAATTACCCGTGGATAAAGTAGCCGGCATCAGCAACACATTTGACTCTAAGAACAGTCGACGGAAGCAGTGCTCGGAAATTGTCACAATGCAACATTGTTGCCAACCCCCCAGCAGAATCCCCAGAAAGTATAGCCTGCAGTTGTTTATAGTTAATTAATGAAGAAGTTGGCGCGCTAGCTACATTAAGCATAATAATACTGTACGTACATTGGTGGCGTTCTTTAATCCTTTGTCCATTAGGTCCTCAATTACCGCCCTGAAAATCCTCCCCCCTCTTAAATGAAGATTGGTGTTCTGAAAGCATGAAGATGAGTAACACAAAAAATAATTAAAGTCAATCAAACAGCTTCCGGCTGGTGAAAGTTTAAGCTAGCGAAATTTAATTTAGATCAAGAGTACTACTAGTACTTACAGGATCAACTTGTTCCACGTCAGACAGAAACGAAGACCCATCGCAGTATTTCACATAGACTCGGTTCCAAGTATAGAAATCTGCAGAATGTATACTGCCAAAATTAATATAGGACCCAATGGTAGTAGTTATTGTACTAAAACTATATAATATATCAACACATGGAAAACTATATTCCATTCCAAGTAATAAGAGGTACTTTACATGGATTGATGCTGGAGTCGGAGCTTTGTATTCCATCATAGTTTTTGTCCTTGTCCATGTGGTTGGAGCTGCCAAGACCGTCTCCAGCTCTGTGGAGGCAATCGGCCTCGTCTATGCACCATCCACCGCCCTGGAAAACATACAAATTTCAGTTAAATAATAATTAAAAAAATTAATGCAAGAATTATAGTATATTATATATTGAAGAATACGATCGGAAATACTATTTGACCTAACCTCAAGATGGATTATCCAGTTGGCTAACCCGTCTTCATAGCCTTGCTCGTACTGGTACGCAGGTGCACTCCCATCTAAACAAACTGCGTCAATAGAGAATTATTTAGTACGTACTACTCCAATCGTTACTAGCTAGTAGGATTTCCCTGTAATTAATGGAAGAATGTTGTACTCCATTAAGAAATGAAATTAAACGTACCTGCTCCGGCACACACTGAACTGTTGACAAAAGTGAAATTAGGGTGACCTTGGACAACTTGAGCCTTCCAGAACAAAAAGCAGACAACAACCAACGACAGCAGGATCATGCAGTGGTACTGATCAGTAGCCATGAGTATTTCTTTCTGTGTTTCAGTAAGTAGTATTCACAAATGAATGTTGCTGATCATTTTATAGAGGTGAGGTCCATGCATGATCCAAGTCATATTCATAATAAATATGCACCCCTAGCTAGCTACTCTCTAGATAGCTTACTTAATCTGGTTTCACTAGCTAGCTAGCTAGGCTAGCACATTGATATGCAGCCCTAGCTACATGCTACAGAAAGAAACGCATAACTTCTTAAGTTGAAATCAATTTAATTTATAGAATAAAGAGGGAAAGGTACGTTTTTAAAATACAATACAATAAAGATCACAGAAGAATAAAGAGCAAAAAGGTTCAACTATTAAGGGAAGGGTATATATGTTGTACCAGGGTAAATTCCTTGATCATTTGAAACTGTTTGCAAAAGAGAAAAGTAAGGTAACCAAGACTCCATCAAATGGAGGCCCTGTCTATTAGATAGCCGTAGTATAATTAAATTAGTAGCTGCATGAATCAGTATTATTCATAAGTTAACTAACGATTGATTGCTAGACTTATTATGGCCGGCCGTAATGAAAGGTGTGCAAGGTGGCGACTTTCGTAATTGCATTAGTGATATTCATCTGCAGCCACCACAGGACCATTGGCCCTCCCGTGCCCAAAGAATGTACATTAACGCCTTAGTTGTGGAAATTAAGAGTCCGATACTAGTTGCGGACCTCTACCACAGGTGGAGTGTTGCAGAAAGATCAAGAAATTGCATTATGTAAAGTTATTACACGATTTGGGAGAATTATGGGAGGCTCTTCAAGACACCAGAATTGGTTGTGAATTTATAAATGGCGTAGAATTAATTTGAAAGTGACTACATTTCTTAATCATAAGTATCTTGTTCTTATTAAGAATAACTACGCAATAAATTGGTTACTATTAAAAGAAAGAAATGGACTTCCATGGAGGTACGTTGATTTTGCAGAAGGTCATATATATACACACACACACAGACATATATATATATATATATATATATATATATATATAAGGGAATTACTAGTGTTTCATCATATTTTAATTATTTTCTTGAGAAGTTCATTGAATCAATCAATTAACCAAACTCTTGCAATCCATCTGAAATTAGAAAAACAAGTATCAAATGAAGGAATGGCAATGGATTAGGGTCTTCTACCCCAAAAATGGATTTACCGTATGGATCTAGAGACCCTACCCTAGGTGCACTATAGGTAATTGGACATGGATAGGGTCTAATTGCTTGCAATAGATAGGGTCTTGTACCCCACGAATAGGGGCCATAGCTACAGAGAGGGTGCAAGACCAATGGTCCCAGGATCGAATTTTGCCAAGAATAGATCCAAGGTGTGGATCTAAATCCTCCCCTATATATTTGGAGTTATGCACAAATTAGGTAACCGTTATTAATTGGACAGAGATAGGATGTGAACCCTATTTTTAAATTGAACATTACATTGGCAATGAAGTCTTGATATCTACGGCTGGGCGAGGTTAATTATACTTTTTTCCAGTAGGCCAGTCTAGGTTAGCCAGCAAAGAAATCAATTTAACACCAGATTATTTTCTAGGTTATGTGATTTTCTATATGATCACATTATCTACATGTAATCCTCACCTCACCGCCATGTCTACTCTGCCTCAAAATCTTTAGTACCAACAGATAAACGTGGCGATCCGCTGCAGAATCTATCGAGAAAGATCGCCTAACAGGCTGAACATCTTTCTCCTTTATATAATCCGTTCACCTCCACACTAAGAAAAAGAAGAAAAAAAAAGTCTTCGATGGTAAAAAGTTTCATCACAGAATTTCATCACGGTCACAAAAATGATACTTACATTGAGAAACTATTTTCGGTCACCAAATATAAATTTTCTCTCACAATAGTTTTCTTCAGATTTCATCCCCAATTCACCTATTTTCTCAAGATTGACTATGTCTATTGTAGCGAAATGTCATCACAAAATGAGTCTTGACAAAATTAAATCATTTGCTTCATGAAAAATTTATCACAATTTCTTATACTTATATTTTGAAAATCTTCCTAAAAGTTAAAATTCTTCAAAAATCCAAATAAATCAAAAGAATGTTGCATCAACAAATTTCATCATCATAAATATAATATCCAGTAACAAATGTCAATTAAAAAGTTCTATACAAAAACATTTCTATACCAATTTGAATTTTACTACTAAAATTTGAAGAATGGCACCAAAACAAACTTCACAAAAGTCCCAAACTCTAGAACTCCATATGTTTCCTAATACAAATTTACATAGATCAGTGACTACAAAATAGAAGAAAGTGTCTTCATAGAGAGGTAGTATAAAAAGAATCCTACACATTTGCAAGCACTTTGTGTAAGGTACATTCTTTCAAAATTTCCAACCATTAAAGACTAACAGGGTGAAAACATATGCTGCCATAAACTCAGAAGCTTATAGTAAACCTTTCATCCAGAACCGGTAGACCAAACCAAACCAAACCTACCCAAGATCCCGCCCAAAGGCAGGGTATGGGGGGTAAGATGTACGCAGTCATACCCTAAAAAAGGAGACTGTCATCCAGAACCGGTAGATGTTAGCTATCACAAAACAGTTGTTTGATTATTTTTTCACTAATACAAGTCAAGTAACAAGAGTTTCATAAAAAACGGTGTAGTCGTTGTTACACATGTTGCAAATAGACCATACAGATCAGGGGAAAACAAAAATCTATCACCATTTTATCATAATCAAAAGTTCGATAGATGAATTATAACCATAAGATATCCTAGCAACCAAACTTATCAAGCACACAAAAAAAATTGTAGAGAATACTTATCAGGGTAGCAAATAGATTACCCGAACACTTTGAACAGAAGAACACTTGCTAACTACAGGGCTGGCTATTGCCACCTCCTTGCTCCCATATGTCAAAAAATGCTTACCAACGTGATCACCTGGAACAGAGGTTGATTATTAGAAAGTCAGTAATAATAAGAATGCGTTTTCATAGTTCGGAAACACTCTTATCAATTTTTTTCTCAAGGACTGATATTGCTAGATGCATTAGAGCTTCTTATTTTGAGTAAACAAAGTTTGATTAAACATAATACTACTGAATCAAAGCCAAGAAGTTGATAAGGCATCATTGTGATCTTGTACAGTTTCGAAGAAGTAAATTCCTCTCTAATCTGGACGCTTTTCCGAGGTGCAAACTTATCATCACTGTTTCAATCAAAGTTCAGAAACTAAATCTGATGTGAACACTTTGTTTTTCAAGAAAATTCAGGAAAGGAAACTTAAGATAAATTTTGTGCTCACTTTTTTATTTTAGCTTTCTTTGTAAAGGCTGCAAATAGACTCTAATTCCATTTGAGACAAAAGACTAGCTTATTATGATCAAGAAAAATAGAAAAAGAAACATATTCGAGAATGTCGTCCTAGTAAAATCTTAACTACTAAATCAAGATAACTCTCATCATCCATTTATAAATAGATACCAATTATCTGCTAACTCATAAGTCAATCTACCAAATGAACTTCAGAAACCAAACAAAATTGGAGATCGAACTCCTTTCAACCATACTTGGTGGATAGTCTATCACAGAAGTTACCAAATCATGACACCTCTCGCCGCACGTTATATTGTCGCAACAATGTAGATGAATTCTGTCGTTTTTTCCAGTCCTCAAATCCTAATTCATCACAAGTACAAACCCCTAAACTATTTCTATCAGTAAGGCGAATACAGACACTATGAGACAAAAATTTAAACGCAGGGATAGAATACCGCGTCGAAATAACTGTCATCTTGTAAACAGCTTATACTAATATTAAGGGCCTCAGTCTAAAAATGGCGGTAACTAGTTTTTCAATACTTGTTTGGGTACAGTTAGGAGAGGATGCCAGCATAACTAAAGATAATTGAAGAAGAAAAGAACAGTTAAGCGGAGGAAAAATTACATCGGAACCCAATCTAATTGAAGCCGGTGGTACAGTATGGCTGTGTGTCCATCTACTTCTTCAACTAAACTACCATACTGGAACCAGCAGTCCAACCTGCAATAGTATAAACTCCCATCAAATATGTATCACAGGCTCTGAAGTATTGAAGCATAAATTGTCTAACAAACTTGAATTTTCAGAAGTTTCTCTTAATGTGAACTCGCAGATAATATAAATTAGTCTGGAGGCTGCACATTGCTACGAACCTAGAAGTTCAGCCTCAGAAAATCACTGACAGTTAAATACTTCCATTACATGAAAAGAGGCTCCATCCATCTAAGTGAAATGACCTCACCACACTGAGATTAAGGTTTACCATGCATCTTCTAGTATATTTGTTTAGCTATCAATTACTACACTCCGTAGATTGGACTATATCAAGCAAGCTATCACACATGATAAGTTGATAAATTCCAAGAAGCTAATGCCCATGGCATCCATCAGCTACCAAAACTTATAAAAACACTTGTACATGTAAAATCAACACGGAGATCCATTTTCTTCCTAAAATCACCTCTGGCCAATCTCTCTGCCCACACTTGCAGAGGAACTGACGCCCAGTCATGGAAACTCACTGAATAAACGTAGGTTAACAACAGAAAACACAATGACCAACTTACTCCGATCGTATCACATCCATGCCCATTAGTAGCCATGAGTATTTCCTCGCAGGTAGCCTCTACTGCTCCAACAGCTTTCATTGCTCTACTACAGCTCTTCGGCTATGTCAACAAATACAAAAGTAAAAGTCTAAAGCATCTGGTATATACTAAAGTCATTATGGCACAAATTGGAGAGGTATTAGGATGTCCTTACCAGAAGATCTACTTCAAGAAGCTCCTAAGCCCTAGATAAGATACACGTGAGGAAACAATGAATCAAATCGTTTGCCACATTATCAATTACAAATTATAAACTATATAAACGCACCATTTTGATCATGTTGTCTATGCTTTATCAATACTGATATAAATTGAACTCCAACAACCCTTTACTCCTCTACTGGGGTTCCAGCAACAAACACACGATTCATAGTGACATACATCAATAGAGTAAATCAAGAGGTACATACAAAACTTAGCAAACCAAACCAAACGTACCCAAATTCCCGCCCGTACCAACCAAATTCAAAAGAATCTTCTCCAATCTCACTTACACTATCCTTCCCTAAACTAATTCAAAATAACATAAAACAGAGTTATACTGCCCAAAACAACCAGTAACAAGCTACTTCTCACTAGATCCTAGTCTAAACGTGCACGACAGCAGTTGAAGGACATAAACGTGACTACTATCCAAACTTCACATCAAAACTCATCAAAGAGTACCAACACAACACCCATACTTGTAAAAAACAACTCTATGACATGTGCAACTTTACTAGAGTAGCTATGCAAACCATGTACCATTCGAAAGCTATAATTTGCAAGAACCCACCCCATTAAATTAATCTGAATTTGCAAGAAAAACTCTTAATTCCATAAAATTCCCAAAACAATTATCAATCTTACCCATATCAACAACCAGTGACATGGCATGCTTGCTGTTCGGAAAGGCAGCTCAGTTAGCTAATTCCCGATGACGCAGTGCAGATGCACATAAATATGGCGTCAAAGACACTGAAACAAGGGGAACCAAGATTGGGAGCTGTTGCCTGGGGGAGACGGGTTTCTGGGTTGAGTTGAAGCTTTATATATTTTAACTACTTAAGAAATAAAATTTTAAAATAAATTACGACTCCTAAAGTGTAAAAATGGGGGGAGTTTTTGTCATCCTTTGGAGTGGAAATTTAGTCACAAGATCTACAGCAACAAAAAAGTGGAAGTGAGAGTGAAGTTTGCTAAATTAAAAGAATCGGAGAGGGAAGTCATCTTTAAATCGTCATTTATATATAAATTATTAATCACAAATTATGTTATAAATTACTAAATTATGAAAGTTTCATGTAAAATAACGTTTGTAAAAATATTATGCATTTAGCTTTCAATATAGTTTCATTGATACTTATCTGATTCTTCAAAATCTCTTTAAGTTTCATCAGTATTGTCCTGATGCAACATTTAAGATAAACTGATAAATCGAGAGACTGAGCCAATATGTAATAAGTAGAAATTTACTATCCACATTGCAAATTCCAAATTGAAGAAATTTGAATAAAACAACAATACGAAAGCAGCATATTGAAAAACTTATTCAACGGAGAACAATCTGCATATTACAGAGAGCAACAGGAAAACAATCTCATCGTATCCCGTCCTTCATTAATTAACACTTAGATATATGCCTTCAGCTTATGACTGTATACTTATTTCTTCAAATATATTGATTTGAATGAGTAATCCATATTTTTGTCCGATATTTTGATTTGCATGTGAATGATAATGTGCATGGAGGTGTTTTGAGTGGGAAGTTTAGTTGGAGAGTGCATGATTTTACTTTGTTTAAGGAGATGATTAAGGTGCATAAGATTAAGACTCCGATTTTCTCAGTTAGGCAGTGTAATTTTAGGATGAGTGTGTACCAGAGTGTGGTGAATAGTGTGAAGTCTTTGTCCATGTGTTCGGAGGGTATACATTATCTTTTTTTTTTAAATCACTGAAAATTACACTTAAAACGTTGATTATTAACATTAAAAAATTGACGTTTATATTTACAACTCGAGTTCAAAGATATAAAATCACTGACATTCACTCGTAAATCACTGATTTTGCCACATAAAACACTGATTATTACCTTTAAAAGATGGATGTTTAAATCATATAAATTTACATGTAAAAAGTATATAAAAATAACATTGATAATTAGATGTAAATCACTGATATTTAAGGTTAAAAGCTGATGATTATATTATAAAAATTCAATCTTGAAAATACGTAAAAATCATTAATATTTACACTTGAATCGCTGATATTTAGACGTAAAATAACGATATTTATACGTAAGTCACTCACTTTCACATTCAAAAACTTATTTATCAAATCTAAAATTTCAAATCAAAACACTGATGAATAACCTTAAATAACTGATGATTAGCCTTAAATGCACGCTATAAAAAATCACTTATGTTTTGGCTTAAAATCACTGCCGATTAGACTTAAATTAATGATATTTATAAATTAAAGCACTGGGTAGTATATGTTCTCATTTGTAGTCTAATGAATTTGATAACCAACCAAAACGTACCCAAATTTCCACCCGTAGACAGTGTATGTGGAGGGTAAGATTTACACAGTCATACCCCTAAGGAGACTGTTTCCGTAGAGACCCCCGTCTCTTATGCAACTGGACGATCAATAATGGTTCCCCATTTACCGCCCATGGTGACTCGAACCCCCGACCTATCGGTTGGAGGATAAACGTTTTGCCAACTGCGCCACATTTCTATGCGTTTTGCCAACTACATTTGTAATGGGTCTTTCTTTTGTTTGTGTAACTATGTAATGATGCATTTGAAATGTTGAGTAGAGGTGAAGTGACCCGTATTAAGAGCGTGGGTGACCAAATGCAAACTACTTTTTTTTTCCAGTTGTTTGCAAGTTTGGAAGTTGGTGTGAAAGGCCAAAATGTCTAAATTATTGGTTGTATATTCCATGGTATTATTAAA
>JAYMSG010000120.1:0-12963 GCA_036897925.1 Aragoa abietina | reverse complement strand
ATGGGTGGAGATAGAGAGGATGCCGCAGCAGCTGTACATTCAGTTTGCAGAGATTGAAAGCGGGCGTGGATTCAACTGC
This sequence comes from Aragoa abietina, assembly GCA_036897925.1. Lineage (NCBI taxonomy): Eukaryota > Viridiplantae > Streptophyta > Magnoliopsida > Lamiales > Plantaginaceae > Aragoa > Aragoa abietina. Next base: position 12,884 of record JAYMSG010000120.1, on the reverse strand, counting down.
GTTGCGCATGGAGAATTTGTACTGATGCTCAGAGGGTCGTCTGACAAAGCCCTGATGTTTGATTTCTGGCGGAAGCGGTGGGTGTGGATTCCGGCTTGCCCCTACATAAACAACAGGGGTTTCAGCTGCGGCGGAGATGAACTGCACGGGTTTGAGTATGAGCCTAGGCTGGCTGTTCCTAGTACAGGTCGTCTTGAACAACTTACTCTTCCCTTTCCATCCGTCACTGCTTAGGTGGTGTTATGTTATTTAACGTAAACAACAACATGGATGCATCTTTTGTCCCGCACCTTTGTCGTCTCATCTCATCTGTTGTAACAAGTGCTAATGCTGGTCAGCATTACATCAGAGATGGTCTGTAATGTTTCATGGTTTGCTCTATTAGCATTTCTCCTGTATTTCAAGAAAGTTGCGGTATTAAATTCGGAATAAGAAAGGAAAAGTACACTGAAAAAAAAAATCAACTTAACATTACAAGTTTATTATATAGCTTATAAAACATCCACCAAAACAATTAGTAAAGGGAGAACAAACACATGTCCAACGAAAGGAGATGCTGCATCCCATGCATAATACTTGCACTGGAGCCCAAAAATCAAAATAGAAAAAAGAAAAAAATCTAATCCAGCTGAACTGCGGAGGAGGGCTTCTGTAAGTTTGCTTGTCCTTGCTGAAATGGAGATGCTAAAAGCTGAGAAAGATCTCCAACAATCTCACTCCCTCATAACAGGTTCTTTCCGACTCTTCAAAAGATTAATCTTGAGAGGAAGGTATAACCATATTATAAGGTAATTGTCACCAATTCTGTACACAGCACGATGTTGAATGATGGCTTCATTTTACTCTAACCATCAGGATGAGATGGACTTTCCTCTTAAATATGGACCGCAGCTCCTCATTAGCTTCAATACCTATTCTCCTGCATAGTTGGAAGATATGAGATTTGCGAATAGGTCACTTTCTGAAACTTAATAGTGGAGATTAGAGAAAGGGAAAAAACCAAAAGTTGCCACACAGAAATTACTCAACAAAGCCAAATAGAGAGATCAAGTGTCATTACTAACACTAAACTATAACATCAACTTACTTTGAACTTGTTTTCAATGCAAAATAAAAGAGGTCACTTTGCGATCGTAGTCAAGAAATTAATAATACAAATCACAGGGAAGCAAACCAGAATTACAATATCTTGCTTTCAGAATGAGGATGGAAAATTGCTCAGCAGATCATATGAATTTGAAGTATTTGAAGGACACTTGCATTTGTAAGGAAGGAACACTAACCCTATTTTGGAGCCCTTGCTGCCTACTAAAATTTTTCGTTGGCTCATCTTGGGAGTGATAAAATGTTGCTCAATCCGAAGTGAGCCATCTCTCAACTCCTTCCAGCCCATCAAGCGATGTTCAATGCCATATGGGATTTCCTGCATCCGCGAAAATAATTGGATAAATATTTATGTTCATCTACACAATCTTCTATGTAATAGCAAACTGAGATTTCAACATTATGCTCACAATTAACCATTCTAACTGATAAAACTGTGAAAAACCAAGCATTACCTGATGCACATAGTCCAGCAATTTTTCTCTCACAACTTCTAGTGATATGCTCTTCATAACTTCTTCGCTCATGACAAAGGGATCTTCATCCCATGGCCTTTTTACTGCCTAATCAAGAAAAACAAGAAACACGCACTCTGTAACTTGTCAACTTTATTTTAGCTATGTGCATACCTTGAAAGGAAGGGTTCAAGTCCCAATAGCAAAATACGATAAAATCTTTAACTTAGATTTTTTTTTGAAAGGTAAAATCTTTAACTTAGATTTACGAGGAAAAAGATCAAGAGAAAATATACAGCTACAATTGCTCAGAGCATAAACTTTCCCACAGTATATACAAAGTTATTACAGATCTATAGAACAGATATGTACTCAAACCATCCTCTACAACAGATGGATGCATACACTACAAACAAAAATAGTATTTATAGTGGTGAGAAGCAGGAGTTGTCAACTCTGGAGCCGTACCTGCTCAGACAAATACTGTGTAAGATCTTTCACTCCAGCACCCTTCAGTCCTGAGATCAAGAACTGCCTAAAAAGCAGCTAAATTGTATCAGTCACCATAGAAATTAGTCAATTAACAGGTGGAAAAGAAGAATGATAGACATACCTGTCATATCCAGGTAGGTCACTGAATTCCTTAGCAACCCTAAGTAGATCATTCTTTTTCGGAACCAAGTCAACCTTGTTCATGCATAAGATGCGCTTCTGATTTGGGCTGCTAATTGCGCCCATTCTTTCAATCAATCTTACCACTCTAGAATCAGGCCTATATGAAAAACAAGAAGCATGTCACTTGGGGGTCAATTAACTTTCAGGTATACAATAGTCAAGTAAAATGAATAATACTGCCATCGAATAAACACAGTTGTAATATTACATAGAAGTTATTTGAGCTGTACTTGACAGCTCCTTTTCTTGGTCTGTAGTGCATTTAACATGTGATTTGTATATTCAAACATTCATGAATACACAAATACTGTGAATGTAGTTGGTAGTTCTGGACTTCTGGAACATTTTCTAATACTGATAGTGCCATAGGAGTGTCAAAAATTGATTTTGGTACGGTTTTGGTTCGGCTTCGTATGGTTCGGTTTTGATATGGTTTGGTTTTAAAAATGGTTCTAAATTTATGATTCCATAATGGTTTTGGTTCCAAAATGGTTCCATGAATGAACCAATTGGAGCCAAATAACAATTCAACTAGATTTAAGTTAATTTTCAAATGCAAAAGTACTAAAAACCATTATTAAGAACCATTTTAGATAAAAAATTAAATTTAATAATGTATTATGTTAAAATATCATGATTCTATATGGCTCCAGAATGGTTCCACTTGGCTCCAACATGGTTTTAGTTATAATTGGTTCAATGTAGTTCGGAACCAGTTCGGAATCGTATAAATTTAAAGTGGTTCGGAACCATTCAAAACCGAGTACAGTAGTTCGGAACCATGGTTCCGATCCAAATTGCCACCCCTAGTGCCATGTAAGCAGGGCCAGAAAGGAAATTAGAAACCATGTCTTGAGAGAACACAGTATTTAAGAATCCATGGAGACAGTTTCTTTTCATTAAGCCCTTTCATAGGAAAGATATGTGATCATAAAAGACCTTTTTTTCCTTCTCCCGTCACTTGATGTTTTCGTAATAATTTTTTATTTTTCGTCGCTTAATGTTTTCGTAATTCTATATCAAGTGGCAATTCTACAGATAAGCAAAGGAGGTTTTGCTGTTCCTCATTACTCTAATGAAAATCAGTTGGAAACACATTAAGACTGTTCCTTATTACGCTAATGAAAATCAGTTGGAAACAAGTTAAGGCTGTTGCTTATTTAGTCTGATTAAAATCAGTTGGAAATACATTCAGGCTGTTCCTTATTCACTCTACTGAAAATCAGTTCGAGACACATTAAGGCACTTCTTTACATCTGCATGGGCAATCTATACACATGTGTGTCCTATATACTGCTCTTTATATATGCACACCATACAGAAAAACAACAGAAAGGATCACTAGAGTGATAAGTGGAACATTCTTTGTGAGCAAATAAATTTTGTGCCTGGACAGCTACTAGTATTTTTTCTATAGGAGATTAAAAAATGGAAAAAAAAATCGAACCTTGTAACATGTCTATGCACATCAAATATAACTATAAGCACGTCATATAAGTCCATGGAACTCCAAGCACTTTGATTGCGAATTTTAATATCCCTGTAGGGAATTCCGTTTTTCTTTAGCATGACTCCTGGATTATCAAAGAAACACTGCACAGACATAAAATTTAGTCTGAAACGTTCATGGAATGGAATAGAGCTATTTGTTGTAAGACAAAGATGTAAACACGCTCTGCTAATAAGTTAGGGCTGTAAGGGATACAAATCTGTCCCAGATTTGAAGACATGAACAATGCATTTGCCTTAGTTCAATTGGCACCAGAAAATCACAGATACAATATGCTCGCGTCGCAAGGTACCTCTCAATTTCAGTTGGGGTGCATTTCTTCACTTACTATTATTCACCTATTCTAGTGAGCTGGATTACATAAAAAGGTAAAAAGGCACTCATTTTCTGATTACCCAAACCGACAGACTTTACTTTCTTTCTGAGTGTGGAACCGTAGTGTGATTGTATGTATAAAACAAAGTCAGGCATCCATCTATTCATCCTTCCTGATGCAACTAAAAAGCTTTAGAGTTCCCTCACAAGTGTCACTTTACACGATTTACTACAACAGAAGTTGTTAACTCAACAGATTTAATCTGGGTGTGATAAAAGAAAATACAGCTACCAGCTGCTACCAAACACCTTCGATAATCAAAATTCAAGCTCGAATATTCCAGGAAACAAATGTTTACATATAGAATTAGCAAGAAGTGGGAAGCAGAATAAAGGAAAAGGGAGCATACAATTTGGGTAGGTCCTCGAGTCAAAACACCCAAGACCTCATGAGTAGTGGTATTGACCTTCCTGGAAACAGCTGAAACCTTAGTCCCAACCTACATTATTCCAAAATGAGAAACTAATAAAAGCATCACTACAAAGAAACTACAATATGATGAAACCTATCAACCATAATAATCATATCATACAACAAACCAGCATAGCATATCCATTAAAAACAGCTCAATAATAACCCAATAGCAGCAGCAGTTAAATAAGATAAATACTTAAAAAAGAAAAGAAAAGGAGCTTTCAGTGCCAAGTAGTATTTTACAATGCAATTGGTGAGAGCAGACTTTCCGGCATTGGGAGCACCGATAATACCAACAGACAGCGACTTCTGATCCTCCTCCTTGACCTCCCCTGCATCCACCTCCTCTTCCTCCTTGGTATCTGATGCCGCCTCCAGAAGCGCCTTGGCCTTAGAGCCAGCTCGCTGCTTCTTGTCCTCTTCTCTCTCCAGCCTCCTCAAATTCGAAACATCTTCCCCAAACACTTTACTCTTAACTCTCTCCCTGTACTTCTCGTCCCAGGACGACGTCGCTTTACCACCATCGTTATCATTTCCGGTCAAACTAGTAGTAGTATCATCAATATCGAAATGAGAGCTGTCGAAAACGGCGTCTGATTCGGGGTGAGGTTGGGCTGAGTAGAAACGGCGGTGGTGTAACATGACGACGGAATTATATTGCGAATTGGATGATAGAACTCTCAATCTACTCAGTGCTCTCACTGCAGCTTTCATTTCAGAACGAGATTGATTGACAGACCGAGTAACAAGAAGAAGAAGAAGAAGAAGAGAAAAGGGCTTTTCAAGGGTTTAGTGGGTTTTATGTAATAACAGAACTACTTACTACTTTCAGGAATTTTTAAATACGTTACTATTATTATAAAAAAACACGATAAATATATATATTCAAGAGACATTATTAAATTGAATTTCAAGTGTTGAATTATTAAATCGAAAGTCTTGTTATAACAAACTTTTTAAATATAAGAGATAAAAAAGTTTTCATTGCATCAAAGTCATTAAATTCACAATCTCAATCGAAAATTCACATTATTCCAATTATGATTTTTTTTCGTTTGAGATTTAAATCTATAGCTTTGTGGACAAAACACAAAAAAAATACTAATATGTTCAATGAAGTAGGCAACTGTGCCAAAAATTGACAATTCAATATTACTAGTATATACATTAATCACTGGAAATCACTTCTTAGTAATAATTTAATATAGTTATAAAAATAAAACAGAATATGTATGTATGTATTCATCATTGAATGGTTTACTGCCAAAATCAACAGTAGGAAGTAGTATCATGCTTTGGCCAAGTCATAAGTCGCTCTTGTATTGACTCCATGGAATTGAAAACATATCATCTTCATCTTCATCTTCTTCTATATCATAAGACTCAACAGGATCCCCAGTTTCTTGTACCACATCATGTCTTACATCCCCATTACCCTCTTCCTCATTCTGCTCCTCGTTTTTCGCTGCTGCTTCATCCTACACAAGTTGAAGCATCACAATGCAATCAGCTTCTTGACCTGTACAAACGTAAACTTACAAATTACTAGTACTACTATTTAAACAACTGCATGATGGAAAAACTGAAATGGTAAATGAATGACAGTACATTCGCATGTGAAGGCCCCTCCTCTGCAACTTCATCGCCTGTCAAATATCTTGATTCATCTTTATCAGCATTCTCTTATTCTTCTTCTGCCATTTGCTTTAAGCGCTCGATCACAGTTTTATAATGGGAAAGATCTGAAACAAAACGAGAATACCACAGATTATCCAGCAGGCTTGAGTTAAATTTTCACAAAAATTAGATATTAGTAGAAGAGAGATATGAAAGCACGCCTACTTTTGGTACGGTTAGTCAAAGCATCAGGAAGCCTTAATGGTTGCCGCTTCTCTTCTTTCTTATACTTGGGCTTTATTTGATGGCGGCTACGACCAGGAAAAAGGTGTTGTATCTTAGAAAGGTCTGCCCCTAACTGGCTCACAGTCTTGCCAAAATGAAACAAATGGTGAAGTTTATAAACAATTTCCAAAATCTGTAGGAAATAGATGTTGTGGAGCCACGTTAATTTACAAATATGCACCAGAGAGACATGCCTCATAGAACAATTCGGTGTCTTGTTTAGACCATCTTATGGTGGGTGGTTTGTCCATGTAGGTCTGATAATTGGTGAGGATGGTGCTCTCTTCTTTCACAGGGTTTGCGGACTTTGCATGTTCATCATCATCTTCTTCTTCTTCGTCTTCTTCTCTATATGCAAAGTTCTCATCCCCATCGTGGAAGGCCAAAGAATTTCCGTTACTGCAAACCAAAATCAATGAGTGACAGAAATTTAAGCCAGATTTCACTATTCATAATCTCCCTCGCTGATAACATATCCTAAACTCAGTAAGTATGGTACAAGAAAAAAGAATCAACTTTAAATTTGCAGTTGTCGGATTGTGAATTATGTGGAAAGCCTTGCAGGCCCATACATCATTTTGAGTTTCAATTAAAAAATAAAGCGAGTCACTCATATTGAACTTAAGTTGGAATATGAACGAGTTATTTACCTTTGTTGTATAGCAGGTTTTGCTGCAGACTGTTCTTTTTTCTGCATCATGTTGATACAAAAAATCAGAAACATCATAATATCGTCAATCTATAAAATATGAGAGATTATCCCTCCAGAAACACTAACTCTACTCCATACTACACATGCATCTGTTATAAGAAGCCACTCCACGAAATAATCAGAGAGTTGAAGTATAAGTAATACTCATACGCTTTGCTTCTCCCAGTGTTCTGCAAGCAGAATTAAGTCTCTAAGAGGCACCGTTTTGGGGTCGAAATCTTCTTCAGGCATTTCTAAAAAGGCCTTGTCCACCACTACAGTAAGAAAGTTCATTGATCAGCAAGCTAGTTCGGGATAATAGGCTGCATCCCTCAATTATCAGGTGTTAGTGACAAATACCTTGTCTTCGAATGAGAGAATTTTTTGGGCTTTGGATCAGCAACCTTAGCAGATACTTCTCCTTGGACTTCTTTCGTTTTTTGCCTGGCTTCTCTTTGTCTTCGCTATGTTTTTTGGATTTTCCCCTCGACTTTTTTGCTTTGGGTTCACTCGCTGGAGTTCGTTTATCATGATTGTTGTCCTCTGTGGCAGAAGTAGTAGGAAGTTCATTTGACAGCTCATTAATTGCCGCAACATCCTCGGCCTCGTCTTGTACAACAAAGCTGTTTTTTCTTTTCCGCAGCCATAATGATTGACCAGTGCCATTCTCTTGGCCGGATGAGCAAGCATTTTGCTGATGCAAAGAAGGATCAGGTGCGGTAGGAGATTCACGCATTCCAGTCTTTGCCCTGCACGAAACCTATAGAGCAAGCAAAGTTATGACCACAATCAGAAAAGAGTCGACTATATGAAAGATTATTAGCTTTAAGGATAAACAAACAGACACATGTTAAATTGTTGAGTACTAATAGCTTACAAGTTTTGCAGGAAATTCAGGTACACTCTCCAGATGTATGCCCAATTCCAATTGAGTTATCTCTGTGAGATTAATAGACTCTTCGTTCAATGGAAGTTCGGAGGTTTCTTCAATGGGTGGACCATCAGTTAATCCTATTGATGAAAGGTCAAGAACATCATCACGTTGGGAAGCAAGAACAGAACTGTTCTCCGTTAAATTGATTTCTGGTGGAAGCTGTGGGTCGGAAACAGAGTTGGTGCTAGCTATACAAGGCTGCTTTCTATTCTGTATCTTTGGCTTTGGTTGAAATTTTCCGGTTCTCTGTGCTGGACAATGATGATTACGTCAATACTATCTTGAGTTGGGAAATAACTCATACAGCAGGCATTTGAGAAAATTGCACATACCAGGTGCAGGTATCAACTCGGAGAAGTCAATAGAAGCCATGACATCCATTTCCTGCAATATATTGAATTAGATCTCAAAAAACACACATACAACCATCCATATCCATAGGTAGACAACGAGACAGATGAAATCAAGTGTTTACCTCTCTTTCACATTCTCTATTATTCATAGAAATGCCACCATCGCTCGAACTAATTGGCACCCTGGCAGTTAGAGGGTCTCCCTCTTCCAACTGTTCAGGACATGTCGGAAATTCAGAGGCATTACTTGTGTGAGTCGAATCCTTAACACAAGAAGAAAGTGGAACATCAGATCCTATTCCTATATTCTCAGGGTTGAGAACATCAACGGGTACTGCTTCTGAAGGAGGAATAACTCCACCTGTGACAGCATTTAAAGTAATGCCACTAAGAATTAAGTAACAATATTTCTAGCTAAAAACCAAGTATAGGAGGCAAGCATAAATGAATAAGGGAGAAACCAAATAGAAACATGTCTCTCACCCATGTCAGTAGTACTACTCTGAGAAGATAAATCACCGCGACCTTCCAACCCAATGTGTGTATCAGCTTTCTGAGTACAGGAAACTATATGAATCGGCAAATTAAAACTCCAAGAAGGAAAAAGACACAAACTAAGAATGTCACAGCTTCCACTCACGCTGGTCACAAAGTCCAGATTATAGATGGTAACTAACCTTCCCTGTGTCTTTGGTAGGATCTTTTACATGTGAAAGACTTACAGATCCAGATCCAGTATCACCTGCAAAAACGCCATAATTAGGTGGCAAAGCAAGTGAAAGTGTTGCTCACTTATTTTTTGAATGTCATTATACTCGAGTGTTTTCCAACTCAGTAATAAAATGATACCTCCATGCTTAAGCAAGTAAGAGAACTGGATATTACATTTCAGTAAGGCAAACAGAAAGGGAGCACAATCTATAATCTCAGAGCCGCTATGATCCGTGGTATGGCATCTGGTATGTAAGGAATAAAAAGATTTTATGTCAGGAGGATATTTCTGTTGAGCAATCTCATAGCCCAAAGTCTCATTGCTTGAATTAAATTCAGACTGAAGAAGCTTAACAGACATGTGATGTGTGTTCTAAAGGAGCTGGAAAAGCTATCTCATGCTGATTGAGCCTTAGCATTGTGTTTGTCAGACAAATGATTCCTTAGTAGATAATTTGGATGTAAAAACAGCTAGGTGGTTTGAAGACTATCTGGAGCAGGTTTGCCAAAAGAGGTTTTGCATGACTGTAGCAAAGTGTGTGGTTGTGTTCCATCCCAGTTTGACATTGAATATTTTGATGGTGTTGCTCTTTTTGAGATTTTTTGTCCTGTGACTTCTCTTTTGAAGTTGTTTTTGTTCATAGCGGCTAAATCCTAGCTTCAAAGGCATGTGTCTATATTTTTATGCTCCAGCTAAGCCTTGATAGTCAGAATCCGAAGCAAGTCAGTATATCTCTCTTTTGTGTCATATTATGGGGTATGCCCCTTAAACTATGTACTTGCATTTGTGGCAATAGATTTTTCAACTTGCTCCAAAAAAAACGCCATAATTTGCCAAAAAAAAAAAAAACCAGTAAATTGCTATGACCAAATGAAGGAATTAAATAACTATAAAAATAGCAACTTTTATAGCAAGCGAAGTCAGAAACAATCTCTATTAGATAGATAAGCTCCAACACACTATTATCAAAAAATACTAACCACGGTCTGATGTATCGGACGTCTTCAGTGGCTAAGTCAATTCAGTAGCAGTAGCATCCCTGGCTTGGACAGCAGTAGAAGAAGGGAGGGAAGTTGCAGCTGAGTTCCTCTTTGGTGGTTTGAATTTCGCCTTTGGTTGAAACTTGCCAGTGGGTCGATCTGCAGAAGCATGGAAATTGGGTTGCAGGAATCAACTATGAAGCAAATAGCAAACAGAAAAGCCCCATTATGGGGCAAGGAAGGATAACTGTAAAAAAGAATTTCATCTTTTATACCTTTCTTCACGAAGACATCATCACATGAATCCATAACAGAGTTTCTCAAGTTCCAGCACCTAAACAGACAATATATAATTTCCTGCAAGAATCTAACCGGAGTCAAGTTATAAAACAGTATACGCCTATTGAAGCTACATTGATGCAATAATGTTAACTTCCGAAAAAAACTCAATGAGGACAATGAAAAACTGCAATAAACAAGCATTGACATAGAGAGCAATGAGAGTCCCGTAAAATCTGTTGGTGAGAACTCTACTGATTGTACTAATGGTAAATGCTGTTGTTTTACCTCATTGCAGAAGACATACTACAAAAGAAGACGATCTAAGCAACAGACAACCTATATGATCTCCTGAACGAAAGCTAAACGCTAGAATCTAACCAATGTCAAGTTAATAAACACACATGTACATGTCGTCGTGGTGAGTGATCGTCATATCATCATGTTAACTAACACATTCTTACATGAAAATGCAAAACTATTACAGCAAACTTTGTCACCCTATTAAGTAATCAAAAACATGCTCCCAAAAGCAGCATTGCCAGTGTGCAACACACAAACACAGACACACAGTTGTTGTCGAAATCATTTTGTATTTCCAATTGAGTTGTCAGTTTGAGTGAGTATAAGGTGAAAGTTGAAACAAATCACTCACTTTGAAATTGAAAACAAAATACTAGTCTAATACTTTAATCTCGAATCCCCTAATCTGCTAATAAACTAAATTAAACTAAACCTAAGGCGGTAGGTATGAATAAATCATTCAAACGGAAATAATAATGCTCAGAAGACATAGTCGGTAAAAGAAGAGGGGAATTGAACAGAGTGCAGAACCTGATGCCGTTAATCGAATCGCCTGGAATGGGTTAGGAGGTGAGGTGGAAAAGGAAGGGAGTGAAGGTTTGTTTGGAAGAGAATATGTCTACAAATCCTTCAGCTAATCAATGAAAGCTCATTTTTATAAACCCACAGACGGATTGGGCCAATGCTTATAGGGCCTTTATAGCAGTCCTTTGTTTTCCACTTCTACTTCTCTTACATTCTATAGATACTCAATTCTTGATTAAGCCTTTGACCTTTTTGTCGAAATTCCTCAGTGATTAGCTAGCTGATACTAGTATTACTTGGTCTTCACGGATTGAGATTGATTCTTCACCATCTGAAATCAGTTTACAAGCTCACTCAATGATGCTACTACGTCGAGCTGCACCAAAACTAACTAAGCCTCTTGCTTGGAGTATCGAAGTAACGAAGATCAAGGGAAGCGCGGCAGCAGGCCGTTGTTGTGAAGATTCTAGAAGCACAGCAGCAGTCAATTATATGAAGCAAGATGTCACAACCAGAAGTTGTTACAAATTCAGTTAGTTAGTTTGTTAAAGTTGTTGTTTGGTTAGTTAGTGAAGAGTTCAATTCGAACTTTACTTTTGCTTGTTGATGTTGTTACTGTTAAATAGCAATACTGATCATTGTAAAATTCATTCAATCAATATATCAGTTCTTCAGTTCCTTCTTCCTCTGTTTGTCAATGGCATCCCCTGTTGCATTTGCATTCTTTAACATGGAGCAGCAGGTTCTTCAGCACCCACGACAACAACAACCATCATCTCTTGAATGCCATCGCAGAGCTCAATCAGGTTCATTTTCTACTATCTCAAATCCAATTCGATCATGTGTAATTCTTGGCTTTGACTATTGATGAAATCTTTGTATTCACGGAACTTTTGTGCTATTCTTTCCATCGAATGATCACATCCTACATGATGCAGTTCTAAGTTGTAACTAGCAGTAGCATCTTGTTTATACCTCGAAGCTTGTCTGAGAAATTTAGAAAAGTTTCAATTTTTCAGTAGCCCGGAACATAATTTAGAAAATGAAACTTTAGTCCATGACCATGATTACAAGTGTGGTATAATAAAAGAGCAATACAATACAACAAAGTATTTTAATGAAAATTTACTAGTAACATGATTTCTATACTTGGATCAACATGATTTCTATACTAGTAACATGCAGAGGAAATGAAAATCATCTTACACAGGTATTTGCAAGTTTCTGACTTGGAGCTGCATGTTCAAGGCAGAACACATGCAAAGAGCACAAGAAACATGATTTGAATTTATTGCACTTACCATGCGCAAAAATAAATCATCAGTGAAAATGACTATGAAGGGAAGATTAATTGTTTCCATTCTGCATAAAAAAACGGATTTACATACATCATAATTTTGAGAAGTGGCAAAACAGGAAAAATTTAGTAAGCTCATGGCGTCTAACGTCGAGGGAGAGAGAGAGAAACGGAAAGAAGAGTATCGACAGACAAGGACCGAAGCGAAAAAAGCGGTGTCAGAAGCTAAAATGAGGGCTTTTGAAGACTTGTATAGGAGATTGGACACTAAGGAGGGGGGGCAGGATATGTTTAAACTCGCAAAAGCAAGAGCCAAAAAGAGTAAGGATATCACCACGGTTAAGTTTATAAAGGGCGAAGACGGAAAAACCCTT
>JAYMSG010000119.1:0-12972 GCA_036897925.1 Aragoa abietina | reverse complement strand
AGCTGCTAGAGAAGTAAAAGTTACAAGACATTAGCCTCCTGAGGTATTCGGCCAACAGAACAATCATTTACAGTTGCACCTCGACAAGGCTGAAATAGTTTCCAAGAAAGCTGCTAGAGAAGTAAAAGTTACAAGACATTAGCCTCCTGAGGTATTCGGCCAACAGAACAATCATTTACAGTTGCACCTCGACAAGGCTGACAACAGAAAACGCAGCCTGCGCTAAGTCATCCAGGAGAAGACTTCAAAAGGTGGTTTTCCCAGAAGGGACTTGAACAGCAGGGTCACCAGACGCCTGGAAATAACAGGCAACTACTATTAAGCAATTCTTGCAGAGAGTGCGAAATTTGAAACAAATACAATGAACAAGAAATGAAATAAAATCTAACCATATCTTATATGGTACTAAAAGCATAAGCTTAACAAAGGCTAATGAGAGAAGCATTCCGGCGAGCTCCTTTTTACCTGGGATCATCTCAACTTTATATGAACTTCAATGATGTCATCGTCCTCCATTTCAAGGCTTCTGGGAGTTGCTGTAGGACTTATTTTGACCCCATCGAACAGAAAGTCTAAAGTATTCAAATCAAGCTTTACGCTCTTGGCATAATTCTTGAAGATACGTTCAAATTGGTCGTCCTGCACAAGTAAGATAATGGTAGCATAGTACAGAAACTATATCTCATATGTTGACATGACAGTAAACATAAATTCTAGAGTGTAGATATGAAATGAAGGAGACAAAAGGATGAACATCAGCTGCTGTAACAGGATCAAACAACAGAATTACGTCAGCAGTAGATGTGTAAAAGAGATGCTGAAAGGCATGTCACATAAACCATGCTATAACGAAACTCAAACCACTAAACAGTAACAAATGTAGGATCTTTACACATGTTGCACTAACCATCGAAGAAAAGTTGCATCAATTTACCGACTTTTGGCTAGCACATTATAATTCCTAACGAGTATTTACATTATAATCTCAAAACTTCAAAGACAGAGAGGCCAACATGTTTAGACTTTGCAGCTTAAGTCTTTCAGACATGATTTTTATAGTACTTCCAGCAATTACAAAGGCATGCACAGAAGTAAATCTAGTCATGATTCCCGATAGTAACTTTCAAACCAAGATAAATGCTGCAATATAATACATACACTATTGTTCATAATAAGAGTGCTGAATCTACTAACAACACAACTAAGCCTTTATCCCAATTACTTGCGGTAGGTTACATGAGCCAAAAAGGAATAGCGAAGGGTAACTCACGTTAGTCTCCTCCAAATGCCCCTCTCTTGGGACTGAAGACTCCTAAAAACATCTAAAACATGGGATGGCTAGATTTTTTATTTCTTCGAAAGATAATCTACAGGGTGATAAGAATGACCAATCCCAAAACTGTGGGCTGTTAATCAGATGTAGTTCAAATGAGTTATAAAAAAAGGGAATTCTTGCATTAAAGGGGCTATCGCATTATCTCCTTATCCAAACTGAGGAATACCTTATCGTAAGTAGATTTATAATACGGATTGGATAATTATCGAACTTCGTTTTCATGAGTGCACAAATTTGAAGCCCACAAAATGAAACATTTACCTTGCACTAAAAAAAAACAAAAACAAAGAAAATAAAAAGAGACAGAAAGCGATCCATTTTTGTTCAAGAGAAACCACAAAGGAGATACCATGAGTAACCGCAAATGTTTAACTTCATGTTTGTTCTGGAAGGATATCACTATTGTGTCCTTTTCAAGAGGTGGCTCTGCTGGCTGCTTGGCGGCACTTTGAGGAGAAGATTGGAATGAAGCACTCAGGTCTTTCTTTACAGATTCTTCAACAGCTCGCACTACTTCCTCAGCAGACTGGGCAAAAGATGCCAACTCCTGCTTTTTTAACCTAAAAACACGCCCAAATACTTTCAGTAAAATTTCACCCTAAAAACTTGAAGGAGAATATGATAGTCAATTATCCAATCGCATGTACTTAACATTCTTTATCAAGGGACAAAAAGTATTCTACTCTACCTTTGGAGTTGTCAGGTCAATGTTTCAAAATGAGACATCTAATAACCATATTATGCATGACTAGAAGTTAGATATTAAAAGTGGTCAGGATATTCTCATAAGAACAGAAAATCATGAAGTTGACATCCTAAAAACCATAAAACAGTCCAAGCTAGAATAAGGATAAAAATTGTTCAAGCAAGTGAACGCACATGCCCCATTAGCAAAATTCAGATCTGAGAAACATGTAAGCAATACTTTCTGTTGCATGCCATGTGCAAATTCATCACTATTTTCTTGTAAAATCTATTTAAGAACGAAAGTAATGCTACATACATGTATGAGTCAGCGTAGAGGAAATAATAGTAGCGGGTTAACATAATAGAAATTGAGAACTGACGAGCACGTGAAACTGGTTTCCGAGTTTGAAGTAAACCATCATGGATAAATGTGATATCTTTCGGGAACAGTGAAGATTAAAGCAACGCATTTTAGTATGTATCTCAAAGAAAATATGTCCTTGAACTTCTTGTAGATGGCAGAAAAGCGCTAGACAAGGTTTTTACCAGATAAAGTTAGAGTGGGTGGTTAAGGCTCTCTTCCATTAAGCAGAGATTGGGGGTTCTAACCACACCCTTTTGGATAGAGCAAAATTAGATGGGAGAGGTCTACCATTTGCCTTCCATACCCTAGGGGAGACTAATTCCTACACGCAGTGGGTGATACTCCTTCACCGAGACCAAAAGATATCGTATTGAATATGGAAAGACAACATGAGGTGATGGAAAGCCCAGTCGACAAAGAAAGACAAACAGTAGCAGGCTGGTACACTTTTAACCCATTGCAAACAAGAACAGACACCAACCCTAGTCAGTATCGTAGTGGAGATATCAATTCTACTAGAGACATTCATATTGCATCATATTCAAATATATCATGCAACTTTACTGTTCCCAAAATAGTGTTGTTTTTCAATAAGGGGAGTAAATTGGTACGTGGAGATCATAATAGGTGTTGACTAGGCACCCCTAAAGAAGATAGGAGATCCACCGCCAGAGTTTTTCTTGTTCCTGCTCAATAGTCCTACTAACGTGGGGGGCAAGAAGAGTCATGGCCAGAATCAGCCAAGAAGATGAGCATAGAGCAGCGGTTTATGGATTTTGTGAGGGTTTTGGCTTCAGAGATTATAGGAGAGCTTAAAGTCACGTTAAACTCCCCTGTATATTATGCAACCAAGTGCCCTCGAACATCTCAGACAAACATTTCAACATAAGTACATAACAGAACTTAACATATGAACGCCACTAGACATCTGACAGACCAGAAAATTGAGTAGCAAATTATCTGTATGACTTAACGGACATCCAAGTAACTAAGTGGCTAATATACTCACTAAGTGGTTATTACAGTACAATTTTGATGTTTTATTTACTATTAAAAAAAATAAATTTCTTTTTTCCTAATATACTGTATTCTTTTTTGCAATTGTTTGTTATTAGGCATGAACACATTACATACTGAAATGTTCATAATACCAATAAAAGTTCCAATACCGCTTTCTTAATTTACCTACATTTAACAAAGCCCAGTGGAACAGCAATACAGTGGATTACAACTGTCACAAAAGACACGCCATCAGAATAAAATATGAGAGGCTTCTATATTTAGGACTATGCAGGAGCCGATTATTATCTATCACAGCAAACAGTGTACTGTTATGAGCTTTCAGTCTAAAGTGCCACTCCACATATGGAACATGTTGCATTGCCAGATGCTGCTATACGATAAACTCATTCAAAGTGACAAGACTTTTCAAGAAACCTAAATACTGTCTCAACAATAACATGAAGTCTGTAAATTTTTCCTACTAGTCCGTAATATCATAAATACAACCACGGATCAAAAACCCACCGCTCATGATATAGCTTAAATCAGAACATAACAAGAATTCAACACTCAACGGATAGAACCATCACAATGTATAGCAACCCAACCAAGATATGTCACTATTAAAAGAAGACCTAAAAAAGAACGGCATTACCACATCTACGCAAACATAAGTAAACAATCAGAAATTACATTCCTAGACACACTGTACCTTAGTGCCTTCAAAGTAGAGTTCTCAAGAATCTTACAACTATTATCCAAATTCTTGGGCGGCGGAGGCAACCAACCCTCTTCATCATCATCACAATTAATCACATTCACCGCCGCCTTCACATCACCCTTTCCTCCTTTCTTTTCCAACTAAAAATTCATAACCAAACAAATCCCTCAATTTCCACCAATTACCCAGAGCTGAAACAGATCGAAAAACCTTCACATAGTTTTACCTCATTGGAGACTTTCTGTTTCTTTGATTGAACGGGTGATACATTCGGTTCATCATCTACGAAAATAAGACCAACCACAAAAGTAAAAGCAAGCAATTGAAGAAGTACTGTATATCGATAGAAGTAAACACAAAACAGACCTCGGATGGGACTTGGAACGAAACGTGGCTGAATGCGAGAGTAATCGAAAAGAGGCTCGAATTCTTCATCATCAGAAGAACCTTCCTACAATAATTTGAACCGAAGCGAATTAAACTTACACACAGAATCAAATCACACACAGCGAAAGAGAGTAAAGAAACCATAGAACTAAAGGCTAATTTACATAGTGTTTAGAGGTAAAAAATTGAACGAATTGAAAGAGGATTAATCATCGTACCATTTTTTGGAGGTTTTTCAACCTTGCTTGGAGAGGTTTTACGAACGGACCCAGAGCAGAGTTCGCGATTGGATTCGTAGGGTGGGCTAAATTGAATTTAAAGGAAAAAGTTTTTACCAATTTTGGTAATTTTATACTCTTCCGAAGAAGTGGGAATACGTTTTCCCGATTTTTTTTTATAAAATTCGTTAAAATATGAAGGAAAAAAATTGATGAATTAACTTTCTCGTTATTTGATAAATTTTTCTTGGAATATAATTTTATCAAAACTTTTTATTCATATTTTAATGAATTTCGCAAAAATCTTATCGAGAAACGTACCCCCAAATCCAAAATAATAAAATATGATAGATAATAGTAAAAATAAAAGAGAATAAATAAAGTATCGAAAAAAGAAAAACGAAGAGTTGACAAAGTTCGCATTGACGAACTTTTAATAAAACTTTTCTAGGGAAGTATCATGGATTGACGAAATGGGAATTATGTGTAAAATTGTAATTTTGTTTTGCTAATGAATGTAATCTGGGATAATATACTTGGCAGGGCACTGAGACGAGATGATGGGAAGAACATAAAACAAATGATGAAATTAGCAACAATATTATATTTGGAGCTAGCTAAACTTGATCATTTGACTCTCTTCCTAAATCTCGCTTGTCAAATGATCTGACTTAACTGAAATTTGGAAAAACGCTGGTGGTTTGAATTGACCATCACAAAAATTCTATAAAAAATAATTGATATTTAAATGAAAACAATTTGATATTTTACGTTTCAAAGAGTTGCCCGAAATGAGATTTAACTAGAACGCCTAATATTTTAAATAAAATGTTCAATATTTCAAATTAAAAATATTATATCTGGACTTCAAGCTCAAATACATCGTGTTTTACAACTCACCGATGTTTTAATCAAATGCATGATGTCTTAGCTTTACATATTAACAATTATAATATGATATTTTAACTAAAACGTATGAAGTTTTAATTAAAAATAACTGATGTTTTAACTTTAAATATTACCTAACGGCTAGAGTGATGTATAACTAAAATGTCTAATGTTTTAACTTTTAACACATATATCAATGTTTTAACAAAAGAAAGCTTGATATCTTAATTTCAAACACTAAAAACGGTTAGAATGATAACCTAACCAAAATATATGATATTTTACTCAAAATGATCGATATTTTGAAACAAAAATGTTAAAATTTAAAGAGTTCAACAATAGTTTTGAATTTCAAACAGATCCACGAATATATATCTAATCTCCAAAACGGATATGAAATTACATCCGCCACCACCACCGCCCTATGTTTTGAAAAGCATACCAGAAGTAGTGCCAGACGACCCTTTGTAAGGGGTTCAATTGGGTTTAACCGGTTCAACTCGATTGAGCCAGGTGTAATAGAGGTTCAATTCGAATTGAACTGAACGATCGCACAACACTTTCAAAACACACCACTGCCTACCACCACGAAAATGGATTTCGCCCACGCGATATTAGAACCTCGTTCATTTAGAACCAGAATTCTACTGGATTTTTTTTTTCTTATAGTCACACCGCATACAGAGCTTCTGTCCCTGGCATCTATGGACATGCGCGGGACACGGGCAGAGCTTCAAAGCTCTCCCCCACTGAAGAGCGTGCCTCATGAGCGGAGCTTTGAAGCTCTATAAAATAAAGCTTCGAATTTGCTAGGGTGGATTGGGTTAGAGCTCCATCTCTCCACACGTCTATGATGAGACGGTTTTAGTAAGCGCGTGCTCATTTGTTGATGTGGATAATTAATTTCTTTCTTCTTTTAGATGACTTGGAAAATTAGCAACCGCTACTCTCTACATTCACACAAATCTCCCCGGGCGCTGTAGCGTGATAAATGGCACTATGTACGACAAGTACTAGGTTACACTTGATAATAAGTCGAAAATCCATGTATATTATGTTCAAATTAGCTAACTGCATACAACAATAGTGATTAAATCCACTGAAGTTATTGCACTACACGATTACCATGAAATGAAGAAGTATGACTTCAAAGAAAGCACGATAGAAATCAAGTACTGTACTACAAAAGTAAGAGAAAGACAATTACCAATTTACACATCTACTCGAGGTGAGAGAGGAAGCACAAAAAGCCAGAAACAGAACATTCTACTCTATCTACCTTCTCCCCAACTCCATGGAATCAAACGTCGAGTCTAAGTTATTATCTACTGCATAGCCGTTTGCGCCAGACTGTTCTTGATTCGTCCCTTGCGTGCTGATTCCACCATTCCTGGTGGAACGAGTTTCCTCCCTGGCTCGGGTGAACACATAACATCTCCATCCTGCAAGCAATGAATAACAACCACGTAAGAGCATTGATCTTTACTAATTCTACAACAGAGCAATACAAGTGTAACATAGCCAAGTATGCAGGGGAGTGGCGACATCAAAGCACTACTACCTTCAGTTTCGTAGGGAGGCGGGAAGAACTGCAGGTAGCAAAATGTGGCAACGAAAAGACCTGAAACAAAACCAAGGATTTAGTAAGTGGCTTGCAATAATCAGACGTGAAAGATAGGATTCTTTAAGCATTCAAGTCCAAAGGGAACACACCTAAGATACCCCCAGCAAAGACGTCTTGCCAGTGGTGCCAGTAGTCATCCACACGAGAAATACCGACGAGACATGCAGCAAGGATTGGAAGGAAGATGATGCATAGTTTTGCAACATGTCCCTTGCGATCAAAGCATTCAATTTTTCCAGCCAAATACAGAGCTAGAAAACCAAGACCGGCAAACGACCCTGTAGAGCATTGTAAAATCCATCAGAAGTTATACTACACAATGAAAACAGGGTCATAGATCTGAAAGTATCCACTCAAGATCATTCTGGAGCACGCCCACCCACCACCTTTATTCTCTTTCTACAGTTTTCTTGGCATCGAGATGATTAGGGCATAGTTAGTATTGTCAACAGAATATTCGAAGAGTAATCATGTTGCTCTTCTTTTTAGAACGCTGGACTGAAATGTGTATTCTGCATATAATGAACTCTACTTACATGAAGTATGACCACTTGGAAAGCTCTTGTGTCCTTCTCTTATGTCTTTATTAAGACCAGTGCAGATCACGTTGCCAGTACTATCATACCTCTGATAAAGGATGAAAATACATTAAGTCAACATGTGGGGGGAAAAAAATGGTACAGACAACAATCATTAGGCTTAGTTCCCTGATTTGATATCAACGTATCAGAAAAGAGAAAACCGTTTAATTATTCACCATCCAATCCAATAGAGTAAAAAGAAAAGGCTAACATAGAGATGCTTTTACTAGATTGTTTTATGAATTCTGAAAAGTAACATTTGAAGTTGTAACAATAAAAGATGCTTACATCCTGCCCATCAGGAAAGCAACGAAAGAAGAAATCGGGCCTGGGTCGGCCAACTGCATTTTTTATGGAATCCGTGAGAACTCCAGTAATCAGCACAGCAAATAAGAGTCCTGAATTTTCAGTCATGAGCATCTTATCAGCCAATGATGCAGTTACAATAACATTTGTACTAGAACAACATTAGAAAAGGCAATTAAATGTGATTTATCAAAGGACTGGGGGAGTTTCTGAAAGAAAAGGGATTGAAATTGAGAAAACTGCAACAATGAGTGTTTGAAAAAATTGAGTGCTTTAGACAAGAGAAGCTAAAAGTCCTTCAGTTTCTGCTTTTCAACTTCTACACTACCAGCTTAAATAGAAGCCAGTTTGAAAAAGCATTTGCAAACACCCTCTACATTATAAGTCAACATAGTAAAAATTGCGAATGGGAATTTTAAATGACATTACCTAGAACGCTATGGTGCAGATCGTAGACATCTCTCCTCCGGAGATAGTAAAGGGTGAAAATGAAGATCGGAAGCAAAGTTGCATATATCTGATCATAACGAAATCGTATTATTGGAAAGAACAGCTGTGAAGAATCAGATTGCAGGTTAAGGCATTAGAAGTTAAAACTACTTACAGGAACTGACCACACTGGTACGGTGTTGGATTGAAAAGGATATTTAAGATCCGTCATCATATCTACCCCAACAAAACGGTAAAACGGGTGCATGATATTCAGACCAATTTCTATGCCAACCAGCAGAATCAGTATCATCCAATCATGCATGTGATCCCTGGCAAGTTTTCTCCCGTGAGTCTTAATGTAGTATTGGCATCCTAGATCAACCTCGTTTGGTCTATCCTGTTTGTTTGCAAATAAAATGGTCAAATGTTAAATGAGGTGGAATGCTGGTTGCTATGCAAAATACATTCATCAAGCAAATTGGCAGTAGGTATCTGAAACTCAGTATTAAGAGGTTCACTCCTCAAGAAGTTTACAAAGGTAGTGTTTGCAAACTCTACTCAAAACTGATTATTTGTACTTTTGAGGCAGAAAGCACTTTGGGGTTGTTTCCTAATCTTGCTTCTGCTTCAACATATTTTAAAATGTATGTAAAAAGCACCAAAAAGCATAAGCAAGTAGCAGGTTGCTTATTCTTTTGCTTATATAAGAGTTTGCAAACGCTACCTAAATCTGAAATGACATCCGAGCATATTCAAACTAAAATCACCGAGGAATTAAAATAGTATCTCCAGTTCTTAATCGACCAAATGATGTTTCCCGTCAATTCAGGAACAAAATATACTTCTTTTCCAAATTTATGCGGAATCTTAGGCCCGTTAAATTAGTAAACGAGATACTTTAATATAATTCAAAGAGTCAAGCACCACAGCGCATGCATGATGCTGATATCAAGAGATAGTTACAGGTCAAAGGAACCAAATTACAGCACAGTAACCAAACTACTTCATGCTTACAATTTGAAAAAATCCCTCATCTTCAGAAAGTTTCTCTCTTATAAGAATCAAAATTTGAACAAAAGCATATATTGAAGCCACATGTGGAGGGATTGATATGATAATACTCTTCAATGTTGAAGATGAAAGTAAATCAGAAAAAAATGAAGAAAACTAAAATCGGAAACATGTACCAACAGTCGTTGTTGGCTCGAGTTCAAGTCCCGTAGAGTGCGAAAACACTGTTGGGATAGCCACCTTCCATTCATGGCCTGGATGCTCGAACCCGAAATACAGATACCAAAAACATGTAACTAAAAGGCTATTTATGATCTTGATAATCAAATCAATCAGACTGGAAATGAAAGCTACTCAGACTACATCCAACTTAAGCAAACTACTTCATAATCTCATCTCAAATCAACAAAAAAGACGCATTACTTCCACAAAGAAAAGTCAAGATCTTGTTCTACATCTTTTCTCTACAAAGATACCACATAAAGGGAAAAGAAACACCCAAAAAAGAAGTAAATAAACAAACCTGAAACATGTTGCCAAGATTCTGAGGACAAAAGGAGATCATATTTCTCCAAGCCATTTCTGTGCAATGGCAAACAATAAAATCCCTTTAGATTCCAATCTCAAAACAAAGAATCCAAACAAAGTTAAAATTAAAATTTCAACAACAGTCAGATACAGAAAATAAAGAGTATAAAGATTCGAACCCAAACGACAAAAAAAGGACGGTAGTGTTCCAAGACTAATGAATCTTTTGATTGGTTACAATGGGAGAAGATAAAGATGATACCGTGGAGATATCTTCCTCAAAGTCTAATGTGGGACAGAATCCAATTAGTGTCTAATTGATTATTGCCTGCAACAATAATGAGAGAGAAAAGGGTTTTGCTGATACCAGATCCAGTTGAAACGGTTTTTGGAGATAACTTTGATTGTGATGTTGAGGAAATGAAATAGAGAGGGGCCAATGTTTGATAAACTCTATAATGGCGTAATAACAGCGATGAAGGGAAAATAGTTGCAACTACAAATTGGTGGGATAATAACAAAAATAATACTGTTCAACATTAAGGATGCTAGACGCGGCAGGATTAATAACCAAACCAAACCTACTCAATTTTCGTCCGTAGTTAGAATATGGAAAAAGTAAGATGTACGCAGTCATACTCCTAAGAAGATTGTTTCCGTAGAGACCTCGGGCTCATATGTACGCGGCGGGATTAATGAAAATGATTTTTCTTTGGGTAAGACTAAGTTTTTGAATTTCTTTAGTTAATAGTAATGTCGAAAAGGTTGTTGACGGAAAAAGCAGGATGTTTCATAAGAGTCGAGAAACATATCAAAGTCGAGAATTGTATAAAATGTCTACAAGTAGCTTTACGTCATGATGTTGATGAAACCCACAAGTAATGCTCGGTAGTCTATCGATGGAAATGGCACGAGACCATTGATCACATCAGAAAATAGACTCCATGACATATACACCAATGATATGCACTTTTCAATAAAATAAACATATCAAATCCAAACGTACCCAATTCCCGTCCGCATGCAGAGTAAGATATATGCAGTCATACCCTGATTATTTCCGTAAATACCCCGGCTCATATGCAAGAAAATAAACATACAAGAATAATAATAAATCTTTTGAAGCAGTGAAAACATAGATGAGTTAACTATGATATTGGTCCTCATCTCAATGGAAGATGTGCCTGATTAAGGTGGATCGTTCTGTAAAAGATCTAAAACTTGAGCACGGAAGAGTCGTAATCTGAAATTCAGGGGGGGTGGGAGTTTAAAATATGTGATTGACCTGCAGTGCTTAAGCGCGCAACTCATACGCATGACACGGATATGCAAATGAGGTCTTAAGTAGACAGCTATAAACATCAGCCGTCATACTGTCAAATTCACTGTTTCAGTCTCTCATTACTCAGGAACATGATTCCAAGTCTTTACATGAAAAGAAAAAAGCAGTACATACACAGAGATATAATACTCAACCACTGCAAAAATCCTCATTCGTCTTGAAACTAACTGGAGTTGATGAAAGCATAAATTGTGTCAGAAAGGTCGTGGATGGAGATTTTCAATCAGTTATTGGTTTCAGAATTCATCACAGATGACCCTTAGGAGCCACCATGAATATTCTGCAGTAGATATTTAGCGTTGTGCAGAATAGCATCAATGTCCTCGTTTGCAGAATCAAGCAAGCGCAGTTCCTTGATCTCTTCCTGCCATTTTTCCATCTGTTCCTTGTGGATTCTGCCAAATATATTAGTCAGAAACATACATGTAACAGATTCTCATTCTGTAAGAAACTACCAAAAGTACTAACTCACTTACAAAATAAGTCGTTCCTCAAATTCATTGCTCACTTCTTTCAGCATCGACTTCCCTGATTCTAGCAGCTCAGACACCTTTACAAAATGTAATTAGAGACATATTATTATAAATAACACGTCTGAGTGATAAGATGGACAAGATGACCACTGAGTTTCGAGAGAGGAGATGTCATTTATTCTGTATACTAGATTATTATAACTTCATCAAGAGATTTTACCAGTTGAGTAAAATTATTGATCTTCTCCAGAATGCTAGCAATCTCAATCTCCACTTGTTCAGAATTCGCAGCTGTCGGCTCAGCTTCTTCTCCTGCAAGCTCTTCTTCAGTGCCACTTTCCACCATCGTCTCATTATCCTCCTATAATTGCATAATTAGTCAAACTGGAGTTCTCATCTTGTTTCAGGATATTAATGTTTAGAGGAAGTGAGGACATACAGAGGGTTTCATGCGTTTTGCAATACTCATGGTACCTTCACTCTCCATTGTGGACAGAACTTGTAAACTCTAGAAGAAGGAATCATGTATAAGTTACTCATCTTCAAATACAAGAAATATCCATACAACACAACCAAAAACAGAAATCTCCCGGACTCCTTCAGCGTATTCAGGTATTCAGGTGATTCTGTAATCTATCAATCTGTAGTACAAGGGATTTACTGGATGACAAATAAAACATACACGTTGTACCAGGCAAACAGCAGCAGACAATCAATCTAAACGAGCATTGATGAGCTAGGTTTCCAGAAATCTGTTCCAAACAAGGTCTAGAATGCATCCGCTGTGTCAATAGTAGGCTGGACAAGTAGAGAACCGTAGTAGCCTGACCGCCAAGTCTTAGTCGACAAAAAGAAAAAGGACCTTCTAGATAATTTAGCAAGTAGAAACTGATCTCCACAGGACAGAACTCATAGAAGATCAAACTGATCTGCTGTTGTTGTTGTTGTTGATCTGAGAAACACTTTAGATGAAAAAGTTTAAATCTAAAACTACACAATAGACGGTAAAGCATCATCACTACCAAATTAGAACAACTTATAAACATCACCAATCGAGCGAATAAATCGAAAG
>JAYMSG010000118.1:0-12981 GCA_036897925.1 Aragoa abietina | reverse complement strand
GCGATTTTTACCCTTTCTATTGTTATTTTTTATTTGTACTCCGTGAGATCTTTATTTGATTTGACTTGACTCGATCCCACCATGTAAACTCGTGCTGCCATTCCGTAATCTACTGTTAGATCTCTTGTAATCCGATACGAGTTGTCAGGCGTAATCAAAGTCCAAGACTTGTCTTTGCACACCCTCACCTCACAGTCACAGCCTTGCCCCCACGCACTTACCTTTCCTAGTCACGTGTCACGCACGATCGACAATCCCCAATCCTCGCTGACGTGTCCCACCGCCACGTGGCCAACTATAAATTGCCTTCCCTTTATCCATCACAAATATTTCACCCCTTCCTTTCATTTCCTCTGTCCTTAACTACCTACCTACAAAGAGAAGCAAAACATAATTTCCTCCAATTGCAAAAACCTCATCATTATTCCAATTATTTTGTTATAAATTACCCAATTAAATCAATGGCGACGCCTGAGTTGCAGAAAGGCGGTGGTCTCTCGGTGATGGCGCCGCCGACTACTGTTGCGGCGGCGCCGGTGGATCAGAACGGACACTCTGCGGCCGCCCTGCGGGCTTCGTCGCCGATTCGTATTTTTGTCTTCTTCCACAAGGCAATTCGGGCCGAGCTGGACGGGCTACACCGGGCCGCAATGGCTCTTGCGACCAACAGAAGCGGTGGAGATATCAAGCAGCTGATGGAGAAGTGTCATTTTCTGAGGTCGATCTACAAGCACCACTGCAATGCTGAGGATGAGGTGAGTGAATTGCGTTTTCTTTTAATTGTGCTTCAATGAGCTTTGTCTACTTCAGTTTTGTTCTAACTTATGTAAATTGTTAAAGCTTACACGTATTTATAGTTGAAATTAAGTTTGATGTAGTTTTATTCCTGTATATGTTGCTGTAGTGAATTGATTGTGTGTTGTACTGTTAAGTAGGCCTTGTGAATTTATGCATAGGCTTTTTGACAACTAACTGAATTGTATTTTAATAGCCTACAGTACTTATATTATGATAGCATAAAGTTTCATATGTTGTACGAAACTTGTAATTCTCGCCATGTTATACTGTTGAGTATTTCGTAGAGCCCTCGCGAACAAAAAGAGACACCGTGTGCCGTAATCTCGTGCGGATTTCTAACTAAAGATGAGGGGTTTAATGCCATAACGTAAAGGGATTTATACCGAGTTTCCTATAGCATGAGAGATAATTGTGCGTTTCCTCGCTAATGTATCTTATCTCCGGTACAAGTGAACTCCGTTCTATTGGTTATATTGGGTGTGTGATTTCGGAGAGTGAATTTACTTGACAAAGTCTGTCCGAGGATGTTTTTATTATCTGAATGATGCAAATGATACTTGTTACTTTTGAGCATGGATATTCTAGTCATTTCTAATTCGTATTTCAAGAATTGGCTGTCATATAGTAAACTTGAGAAGTGTTTTGGATTTTTCCCCCGGTGATTTTGATTAATATGCAGCAATAATGAGAAAAATAAGAAGTAGGCGACATATTGATGCTGGAAGAGAGCGATTTGGCATCAAATCATGTCGTCTAGGTCTCAGATTATGTTTATGGTACGTACTAGGATGAAACATTTGAGGTGAAATTTGATGGTTCTTCAATCCAGAAGTTAGTTAACCTCCTGAATTTTTTTGAGTATAAAGGCTGCAGTTTATTGGTAATTTTTTGAGTTTAAAGGCTGCAGTTTCTTGGTCCTAGCTGTTCAATATTCAGAATTTCAATTCCTCTAAAAATACTCTGCCGTGATTGAAGTGATCCACATGCCGACAGCGCTATGAGGAACCACTTTATACCGCACAATTGTTATGCCGAACACGTCACGCGTCCACTTTTCTGCAGTTTATAATTTGTCACTTTTTACATTGATGACGTTCATATATATGCTATTCCTGGCCTTTGCAAAAATTTATGTAACTAACTCTTTTCTGTGTATAGGAGTCTTTAGCTTCAAGCAGAGTTTTAGATAAGATCCAAAAATAAAATTTGATATCTTCGCAATTTTCACTTGAAACTCATGGTTTGAAGTTCGCAGTTTCACGAGCCATTATTTAGACGGGAGTTTGAAACTATTCTAGGAAGTAGCATATTTGTGGAAATTCTAAGAGTTACATGGAGTATAGACTTCAACAAGAATGAGTCCATATATCCTTTGAATAATTTAAAAGTAAAATAACTGGTTAAATTAAGAAATTATTTATCTATACTTACACTAACACTCTAAAAAGTTGAAGTCGGAGCTCTTTGCCTTTAAATCTATGTACAAGAAATCGATGTGGATTTTATTTTGTTCTACCACATATAATTAAGAGATTGTAAAACCGGAAATATTTGGTACAAGCACCACCTTAATACTTGTGGACTTAAACCTCTCTGTGATATCCGATAGGTCGCTGAAGATTTCTGAAACTTAAGGGGGGGCCTCCATGTTGTTTTATCCATAGAAGTGAGATAAATGTAGAAATTTTCTAGTACCGGTAGAGGACCTCATCGCATATTCAGATGTACGGATGTGTGACATGTGGCTTGGTCCCTGAAGGATGTTTCAACTTTCATTCGTATGAGATGCTTTGCAATTTCTTAGGTTTCCTTTAAAGATTTTTCTTGTATACTCAATATTTATGGATATGCAGTTTCGTTTGCCATATGTGGTCAATCGAAATCTTGCTGCAGTAGCCTGATTGTGAAAATATTTCTGCAGGTTCAGTATGGATAGCCTTATTTGGCCTAGTTAATTGAGAATGGTTATGGACCTCTAGCGCTTTGCTTATAATATGCATAGATACATGACAATTGGTAGTAACGAGACACGATATTTCAAGTATCTTAGATACGTTCTCTTTCGCTTGAATGAGCTTTCTTTTGTTTTTTCCTTCTTTCTTTCTGGAAAAGTAAATTAATTTGCATCATATACTGTGACGTTCTCATTTTCAGAAGTCGGTCATACATTTACTAGCTTCTCTTGTCACTCCATTTAAAGATCTTCCGTTTTGCTGAATCTAATTCCAAAGATTCTTACCTAATATATATGCTGTTGAAATTTGTTGTACATAGTATGCCACATCTTTTCTTGGTTTATATTTTCTTCTTGTAATGCGATGAGAAGTCTTCATGCTAATCGACAATTATTTCTCTGAAATTTTTATGACAGGTAATCTTTCCGGCGCTTGATATCCGTGTAAAGAATGTTGCACGGACTTACTCTCTCGAGCATGAGGGGGAAAGTGTGCTTTTTGATCAGCTGTTTACATTGCTGGACTGTGATATGGCGAGTGAAGAAAGCTACATGAGAGAGTTGGCCTCTTGTACAGGAGCTCTTCAAACATCAATTGGTCAGCACATGTCCAAGGAGGAGGAGCAGGTCTGTCTCGATCTTGCTTGTTAACCTTATCTTATTAACATCACATTATGCTTCTTGTACATCTTTTAATTTTAAGAGCTTTAGTAAGTGTTCAATATCTTTTCTGGCTGTGTTGATTACCTTGGCATGGAGAATCAGTAACCTTAATGAGAGTAGTGTATCGTATTTGTTATTGCTGTGATGTCTGCAAAGTGTTTTGCTAGGATTAAGTTGGGCTGGACTGCTTTTTATAAAATGCATGGAAATCTGAGAACACTATTTTTAGGTGAAAATCTGCGCTATGAAATTTGCATAGCATTAAGAGCTATAATACTTGGCTGGCTAAAAATATGGCATAGTTACTTCTAAAAACAAATTTAATCGAAGGGAGGCACATTTCTGGGCATTAAATGGTTTTCTAGGTGTTCTAGATTTTGTGTTATGCATGATGGTGTCAATTGAAAGCAAGGTATCACTAGAGCTATGGTTGCGCTACTCATGGTCTTTTATGCTTACAGTTACTAGCTTCCCGAATTCAGATCCCTCTTTAGCTCATCCATTTGTAGTGTATTAATACCTTCGGTATGCCGTTAGTAATACTCCGCAGAGGTGTTCAAACTAGATGGGTTGGTTTGTGACAATGAAATGTGGGGCCTGACCTAAGTATGATAATAATCTTGATGAGATGTTTCAAGATAACTGACCAAAGACGTCAATCTATAAAAATTCACTGGCAGCAGTCTCAAGTTGCTATTTAGCATACATCAAGGGAGTGAGTTTTGAAGTGTCTAAAGTATGGGTTTGTCGTCATTTTTCCTAAATTTTGTAATGCTTTTACAATCTAAAATTTATAAAAAATATACTGTAGAACTTTTTCATTTTGAGATTGTGGTTTGCTTGGGCTTTAAAAAAAATCCTTTAAGACCACTATTTTGCTTTGTTGGCAGGTCTTCCCCTTGCTTAATGAAAAGTTCTCATTTGAGGAGCAGGCATCTTTAGTCTGGCTATTTTTGTGTAGCATTCCTGTTAACATGATGGCAGAATTCTTGCCTTGGCTTTCATCTTCAATTTCATCAGAAGAGCGGCAGGATATGCGTAAATGCTTGCAGAGAATAATCCCCAAAGAGGAGCTGCTTCAACAGGTTAGTTGCCTTTAACATGGACAAGCCTGCAGTGTCTGCCATTACTATTGTTCTGACATTCTTCTTGTTTTATTCAAGATCATATTTAGCTGGATGGATGGTGTAAAGATAAACAATAAGCGTAAACATTGTGAAGATGGTCCTAGTCAGTCTAGCCCCTCTGCCAGTTTAACAGAGAGTGATTTCTGTGCTTCTGAATCCTCCCAGTCTGCAGAAAGAGATCTTGGGTTGTCCGTTTCTAAGGCTAATAAGTCTTCACCATATCATCCAGTGGATGATATACTGTATTTACACCAGGCAATTGAAAAGGAATTGAGTGATATTGCTGAAGCAGCTAGAAATATAAAGTTGACTGGAGATTTTTCTGATCTATCTGCCTTTAATAGAAGGCTCCAATTCATTGCGGAAGTCTGTATTTTCCACAGGTATGTTCGTAGCAATTTTTTATTTTAGTTTTAAACTTTAGTCACTTAGCAGCCAGGGCTACGGTGTAACATAAACTAATGTTTTCAGTAATGCTCTAGGTAAAGTAAGTTAGCAGGGTAACTGAATTTATTATGTCTCGTATCGATCATTTTCTGTCCTGTGGAACAAAAAATTCTGATTGATCAGATTAATTGCAAACTGGTGACTAAAAGTGGAAGCTAAATGCAAAAAAATTATTTCATCCAAATACATTAAGTAAATGGGTGCTCTGACCCATCTAGGTTTTCTCTGGCAATACAAACGTAATATAAATATTTACCTTTGTGCAAGACCATAATGAAAATGGAAGTCTTATTTCCTTATATGTGCAAATATAAGTGATATTCTGATAGCGAACAAGTAGGGAGCATTACTTTTATTGTGCTTTTACTCTAGGTGAAGTTTGCTCTAGATCATTACTGAAAATATTAAGTTTTATTGTGCCAAAAGAATTAAGTTTTGCAATTATCTCTTAAAGCAAAACCTTGGAATTATTTCAAGTTTATCAGTATATTCATTAAGTTTAGGCTGAACAACTATAATCATTTAATTTACTATAGGAGATAAGAACAAATTCTCAATAACATTCGATTTCCCAATTTGAACTTCAGGTTGTTCTGTAATTTATTCCACAGTAACCTAATCTTTCAAAAGTGACGCAACATATCCAACTACATTCAATGTGGGATTTTCTGCGGGTACTCTTTATCCACCGTGTTCCAAGAATCTTTAAGCTTTTGAAAACGTTCATCCATCATTTTATATTTAGTAATAATTTCTTCCTCCCACTTTCCAAAATATTGGGCCATTGTTCTAGCCATAGGATGCAAATTTTATTTATAGTTTCTAATCCATAAAATTCCAAAATTTAAAATTCTAACTTAACTATAATATGAAATAATCTAAAATACTCAACAATATCCTAATTTTAAAATACCATTCTTGATTCCCATCAGATTCTTTTTAATGAAACTTCATTGGTTCTAGGATAATTTCAAGCTTTAGCCAGTTTGTTAGTTGTTTCTTGTAAAGCCCCCCAGGTGGCGTTATTTCCCCAATTGGGGTTCTGGTTATGCAAGATACAGACTCATTCTAGTCCAGGAATTATTGCACTGTTTCTGTGAAGCACTGAAAGTATTGGCCAGATATTCTATGTGCTTTAGTTGTAGTTTTCAGTTGTTTGATTGAGAATCTGAGATACAAATTGGATTGAGTTTGATTATAAATTAATTGATATTAAGTAATAGTAGATTTAGTTGTTGGAAGAGCACGAGTATGCCTAATGTGTAGAACTAAACAAGTGTTGAATAGAGAGTAGTTACAAATACATGAATAATAAGGTAAATAATGTGTGATCTATTTTTTGAGCCTGACATAGAACAAATAGTGTTTGATCTAATCAACTCTAAAGGTGCAGTTATGTTGAGCGCATCACGTTATCTTTTCCGCATGCAAATTTTCCATTTGTTTCTCCCAATTGAAACTTGTGCAGTTCAATTGTATGTTCTCTGTGCTGAGGGATGAATATCAATATTTATGTGTTCTGCAGCATTGCTGAGGACAAAGTTATATTCCCTGCTGTAGATGCAGAAATGTCCTTTGTTCAGGAGCACTCAGAAGAAGAGAGTGAATTCGACAAAATCCGATTGTTGATAGAAAATATTGAAACAGCTGGAGCCAACTCATCTGCTGAATTTTACTCTGAATTATGCTCTCAGGCTGATCATATTATGCAGACCATAAAAAAGCATTTCCGCAAAGAGGAAATTCAGGTATGTTATTCAATGGCTTATGCTGGCGTTTTCGCATGTATCCCTCTTTAGTGTTGGTAAAGGGTTTAATTGGCTTATTCTAGAAATGCTTTGATTCCTGAATGATTTAAAAGCATGTTAAGCATGAATGTGGGACTTCTGGTGCGACACTATTAGCATCTGATTTTAGATCACTAAACTAAATTCTCGTCTGGTTTGATTGATTGAGCTGTTAAGTATCACTGTCTTGCTACTTTCTCAACTACGCAGGTTCTTCCACTGGTGAGGAAACACTTCAGCCTTGAACGGCAGAGAGAACTTCTCTATCAGAGCTTGTGTGTGATGCCATTGAGATTGATTGAATGTGTCTTACCATGGTTGGTTGGATCACTTAGTGAAGAGGAAGCTCGACGTTTCCTTTATAACATGCAAATGGCAGGTACTGCATCTGTCCTACTTTTGTCACTCTATTGTAAGTTACCTATATATTCAAGCCAACGAATGATGCATGTGATATCTTCTACTTTAATTATTTACTGCAGCTCCTGCATCAGATACTGCATTGGTTACTCTCTTCACTGGCTGGGCATGCAAAGGTTGTCCTACAGGAGTCTGTTTATCTTCTAGTGAAATTGGTTGTTGTCCTGCTAAGGAGCTTAAAGAAACCCAAGATAATATTGGCAGATCTTACTGTGCCTGTGCAAGTACCTATGTTGAAAGTCCAACTCTTGAACGAACATGCAAGTGTGACATGGCGGTCAAGCAGGAAAACTCAGTTTCTTTGGTTGATATCAATGCTTGCAATTTTTCTGCAATAGAATCCCCAAGAGCTTCTCTGACCAACCAGTCTTGCTGTGTTCCTGGTCTAGGAGTCAACAGCACTAGCCTGGGAGTGACTTCCCTAGCTACGGCTAAATCTTTGCGCTCTTTATCTTTTAGTCCAAGTGCTCCTTCTCTCAACTCGAGCCTTTTTAACTGGGAAACAGAATCTACCTCCTGTATCAACGGCCTTACAACTCGACCAATTGATAACATTTTTAAATTTCACAAGGCAATACGGAAAGATTTGGAATTTCTAGATGTTGAATCTGGGAAACTGAATGATTGTGATGAGACTTTCCTCAGACAGTTCACCGGTAGATTTCGTCTTTTGTGGGGTTTATACAGAGCACATAGTAATGCTGAGGATGATATTGTATTCCCTGCCTTAGAGTCAAAAGAAACTCTTCATAATGTTAGCCATTCTTACACCTTGGACCACAAGCAAGAGGAAGAACTTTTTGAGGATATCTCATCTGCGCTGGCTGAGCTCTCTCAACTTCACGAGACTCTGAATGCAAAAAATGTGGCTGGGAAATTAGGTGAAAGTCTTTCCGGCTCGTTAAGTCGCGTTAGCAGTTTGAAAAAGTATAACGAGCTGGCAACAAAGATCCAGGGCATGTGCAAATCCATCAAAGTAACTTTAGATCATCATGTTCTTCGTGAAGAGGTTGAGCTTTGGCCCTTGTTTGACAGACACTTTTCCGTGGAGGAGCAGGACAAACTTGTTGGCAGAATAATTGGCACAACTGGAGCAGAGGTACTTCAGTCAATGCTACCCTGGGTAACATCGGCTCTTACTCAGGAAGAGCAAAACAAGATGATGGACACATGGAAGAATGCAACAAAAAACACTATGTTCAGCGAGTGGCTGGATGAATGGTGGGAAGCGAATCCAGCTGCTGCAACATCACATGTATTGACATCAGAGAATGGGATCCCACAAGGTACTTGTTACACATTTATCTGTTCATCTCCTTATCAATATATATATATATATATAGTTCATCTCCTTATCAATATATATATATATATATATAGTTCATCTCCTTATCAATATATATATATGTTACCAGTCCATCTATCACATTTTTAATACATGTGAACATTTATTTATGCCCAAGTATAAGGTATATTCTTGGCTACTTGCTGACCGATACTTCAAAAGCACTAAAAGTTACTTTCTACAGAGTATGATGCTCATGAACCTCTGGACCCTAGTGATACATTTAAGCCTGGGTGGAAAGATATTTTCCGGATGAATCAAAATGAGCTTGAATCAGAGATAAGGAAGGTTTCTCGTGATTCTACTCTTGATCCAAGAAGAAAAGCCTATCTCATTCAAAATCTAATGACAAGGTCCCTTTTACTATTTTCAGTCATCTGTCATTTTCTGTACAGTTTATTCTTCATATGTGTGTATCATTTCTCATCCATCGAACTTACTCTTTTGTCTATAACTCTTTAGTCGGTGGATAGCCTCTCAGCAAAAATCTTCACAATCAAGGATGAGCAAAGCTGATGATGGTGAAGATTTACTTGGATGTTCCCCATCATTTTGTGATCATGGGAAGCAAATCTTTGGTTGCGAACATTACAAGAGAAATTGCAAGCTGCTCGCTGCTTGTTGTGGCAAGTTATTTGCATGCAGATTCTGTCATGACGAAGTCAGTGACCATTCAATGGAAAGGTAACTCTTTGATAATCTGTAATGTGAATGTCGGGATGTTTTCTCATTTTTTGAAAGCCATTTTGCACGGGTTGTCATTCATACAGGAAGGCAACATCTGAAATGATGTGCATGAATTGCCTACAAATTCAGCCAGTTGGATCAATGTGCACAACCCCGTCGTGCAAAGGGCTTTCAATGGCCAAATACTACTGCAGTAGCTGCAAATTCTTTGATGATGAACGGTAGGATGTCAGCATATTTCGTTGCATTCTTGTATTATGGCTCCTCTGAGTATTGTATATTTTGAAGCATTTAATTACTCTACTAATTGCATATCGTGTTACTTTTAAACTGGGAGCCTTTCCTCCAGTTGCATATGCATTATATATATATAAAAAAAAAAAAACTGGGGGTCTGGATATTTTGTCTTCTAAAGGTTAGTGTAATACTGTAATTAATTGTGAGTAGAATGGATACTGATGCTTTATGGTGATGAGCTCTGATAGTCTTCTTTGCACTTGGGGCTTTTCGATGCTTGGATAACTGGACAGTGATGCTTTGTGTGATATACTCTGTAGTCTTCTTTGTACTTGGGGCTTTCCGGTGCTTGGATCAATATTCTAAGCAGTTCTTGTTTCGAGAGAACTGAAAAAATAACTCCAGGAAGCTGTACTTTCTTTAAGAGTACCAAAAGCTAAACTTGGTTTACATTTCATTTGCTAAGTTTGTCATTCTTGATGCCAATGAATAATCTCCTTTGTCTAGAAAATTCTTCTTTGCAGACTTAGTTCGGGTTTGTAGCTGGAGTGTTTTGTCGTCTTTACTTCTCCATTATATGTACTGTATCCACATGAGTGTTTGGTTTCATACATGGGCTATGACAACTGATGGAAATCAAGAGAGATTTTAGTATTAAGATATTATGAACTATCTTAGGCTGTTTCATATTATAGCTAAGTTAGAATTTAAATATTGGTAATTTATATTTTAGGAGTATTCTAGTTAATTCTATTTCCTTATTTAGGTTTAGTCGTTAGCCTATAAATAGAGGCTAAAAGCTGGAGTTTATGCACTTTTTGATTATTATTGACGTTGATAATATTGATATTGAGTTTTTCTTCCAAATTATTCTTGTGTTCTTGAGTTTTTCCACAATTCCCTACTTGTTCGCTAAATAACAAATAGTATAATCTTTTGACTGCTTTTGTGAATTTCGATTAATAGCGTGTCGTTGAACTGTTTCATTATACATATCCTTATATCCTGTGTTTTCCAAGGGAAGTCCTTTCTGCAATCTATGCTGTGTTTGGGGAAAAAAAGAAAAAAAAAAGAAGAGACTTGGTGTAGACTCTTTTCATTGCATGACCTGTAACCATTGCTTGTCATTAAACTATCTTCGCAAGGAATTTTATCATTGTCCTTTCTGCAATCTATGTGTTGGGGTCGGACTTGGTCTCGACTTTTTTCATTGCATGATCTCTAGTTTTTATATTTTGAATCCCGTGTTTCCCCAGGGAAGTTTATCATTGTCCTTTCTGCAATCTATGCCGTGTTGGAAAAGGACTTGGTGTGGACTTTTTTCATTGCATGACCTGTAATTGTTGCTTGGGGATAAAGATTGTTGACCACAAGTGCCGGGAAAAAAGTCTTGAGACCAACTGCCCGATATGCTGTGATTTTTTATTCACATCAAGTACAGCCGTGCGGGCTCTTCCATGTGGCCATTACATGCATTCTGCTTGCTTCCAGGTTTGTTTATTTATCTGTTCTGGGAAATTATTTCCATATCCAAGCATATATAGACTGTTCTTGACTTAACTCCCACACCCTCTTGTACCAGGCATACGCTTGCACGCATTACATCTGTCCTATATGCAGCAAGTCCATGGGAGATATGTCGGTGAGATGGCTGTTTCTCTTCCTTCAGCAAGAAAAAATTCAAATAGCTGTGTATTCTTTCTTTTAGTTGCTGTCCTTAAGCTGCAAAACTATTTAAGATCATACATTATGTCTTTACGACTATGTGTATTTTAATTCATAAACATGATCCCCGATATTTTATGTTATATTGTCAAACGTCAAGAGGCTGCATGTAAATGTTCTCTTTGGGCGGGTGTTTATATCGCAGTGAAGCAGCTAAGATGTTAAACTTACTGATAGGCCTTCTTTGCATGTTATGACTGGAGAGGGGACTTGCAGTCCATTCTCAGTCGAAACTTGCTTCTTTTTGGTCGTACAAAGAACCAAATACTAAACAGTTCTAGCCAAATCACTAGTCTAACTAACTGACTCGGTGAGACCACAACATGAAAACTACCGGTCTTTAACAACTGATGCTTATCATAGCAAAGGGAGCAAGAGACCAGCAGATCCCACAAAAACAAAGGTAACAAACCATTCAGCACAAGGGACTGCTTTGCTTTTTCATGCCTGGCTCCAAGCCAAAAGAAAGAGGACTTATGTACTTGCAAAAACAATTGAGTCTCAATCAGCAACGCATAAAAGGGGTCTTCTATCCCAAGAGATTGTGCCAGCCAAGGGTGCTTAACAGAAAACATAAGCCACATCTTAAGTGGCGATGGACAAAAAAGATAGTCACTTCCCTGTACTTCAAGAACGAACAGTTAGTAATTAGCAAGTCAAAAGTTAGGTGGGGGTGGGAATTCGGCTGGTAGAGTTCTGTATTGCAACACTTGCAAATTGCAATTATCCAAAGCCAAACAGATAAACTGCACATAACACAAAAAAATTGGATATCTTCTCAAAAGGAAACAATTCCCCTTCAAAGGTGAAACAAGCTTCAAAAGAACAATAAGTAAAAGAATTTTATAACAAACTCTTGAGGATATTTTTGCAAATATGGAACTCCACAACTTTTTCAAAAAAGAAGGGGACAAATCTATATTTGTTGAAATATCATATCTCTGCCAGGTAATGGTATCATTGAAATCCCTTATCAAAACATAGGAAAATAGAAAGCCCTTTCGATCTACCTACTCGACAAAGCTAAAGATTAGAGTTGGCATCATTTAGAAATTCTTAGTTAGGGTGGTCCTGACTTGTCAGAATAAGTGATTCTTCTCAAATTAATCAGATCTTGACAATCATTGACAGAAATGAATCTATAATCTTTCTTAGATAATCAGTCTTTAGCCAGCCAATCAGCAGCTTTGTTTCCTTCCCTATAGGTGTGAGTAAGGGACACATATAACAAATATTTAAGATGGTGAATTCTAGTTAGGGGGCAAACAATTTCCAGTTGCAAGGAAGGCCAGGGGACAAATTCTTAATCAAAGCAACAGCACTAGAATAATCTGATTCTACACCAATCATAAAAATGCCTTCATTCAAATGTTGTTAGGGTTTGGTTGTGGTGTGTGGTTGACTTTATAAGGTAGTGTATTTTATAGATAAATGAGCATATGATTCCTTTAAGATATGAGCATAGGATTGCTTCAAGATTTGTGGTAGAATTTAAGATGTTATTGCAGTCAATCTAATAAGTAGCATATGATTCCTTCTTGAAATGAACATTCAAGTGGATGCAGATATTTGAAGTGATTGAATTCAACTTTGCAGATATATTGTCAGTCATTGTTATTTACCAATCGAGAAGGAGTTTGCTACATTGTTATTCAAAATCGTCAATAAATTAGTGCAACTTTACAAGTGTTTGTTATTCAAAACCTTTGATCTCCGTTTGAAAGATATTGAGTGAATGAGATATCATAATCGAATGAGATGCATGTTAAAAATAGCTAAAAATAAGTTTTA
>JAYMSG010000117.1:0-12987 GCA_036897925.1 Aragoa abietina | reverse complement strand
AGACTGCGTACATCTCACCCTCCCCAGACCCTGTCCATAGGCGGGAACTTGGATTCGTTGTTGTTGTTGTTGCTTAGAAACTTCGATATGTGGCAGTTATCCAAGACGAATAGCAAAAATACATGTACTGCAAATGTAAAAACTTGAAAGAGAAATTACCGAAACTGACAGTTATGCTCAAGTACTTGGTTGTCTCGACTATATGCTTGGAGAGTGCTAATGACCCTGTTACGAAACTGAGCACAGAACCCGCACCTTTCGCCAACACGAAGGAAGATCCGATAACATGAGCAAAAGATTCATTTTGTCACGGAGCTATGATCATTTACTTCTCCATAAACGAGATTACATGACAAAAATCACACAAATACTCTCTTAGCTATGCTTCGTTTTACACCACCTGCTCATGTTCGGAAAACCACACAAAAGCAACATTTATTGTGTGCTACATGGCAATAAACCCTGAACTTTGTGTATGTCACAAATATTAAAATGAAACAATATATATGTAACATAAAAATATAAAGAAACAAGCAAAAAAAAATCCCTATCGTGATTCGCAGAGGTGTTCAGGCAATAGAACATACCAGTATTTGTGTATGGAAAAATTTGTGCAGACTACCTTATACACTATTGCTCAGGATTATGATTGAGGAGTTAGCCTACGGTTGTTTTTACAAGGTTATTATATAATTAACTGAAAACCCGTATTTGTACCTGAGAGTAGTGCAGAGATCGTCCCGGATGACCAGGGAGACCTGCATAATTGACCTTCTTCACCCGCGGATGAGAGGAAAGAAATTCCGCAATTTTTTGTGCATTGTCCTGCTCATTGAAAATCATCGATATTAAGAATCGGTCACAAGAGTTCAGTGTAATAAATAAATTAAAAAATGAAAATGAAAGTGAAGTGATAAAACCATTGTTCACATACAATACAGGAAAATGAAAGAACCAAACTACACACACCTGTTGTTTTTCAACACGTAGAGCCATAGTTTTGATGCCTCTTAGACAAAGCCAACAATCAAATGGAGCTAACCCCGAGCCCTCCGCATTCTGGAGGTAATACAGTTCTTTCGCCAAGCTAATGGGAGATGAAATGGCAAACAAAAAAAAAATCAGTAACTGAAAATTGTATCAAGAAGACGAGATAAAAAAAATAGTCCCAGAGTACAATGAGTTCTAAAAAGAAGCGTGCTTTTATTTGAAGTAAGCTGTGAACCTAACCTTTCTCCCTTAATAGCAAGTGCACCAGCCATGAGATCACTGTGACCAGATATGAACTTAGTAGCTGAGTTCATCACAATATCTGAAAATTGATGGACAAAATTAAAAGTTGGAGACGGATTCTGTGTGTGAAACATAAACAATACAATGATTAGTAGATACAAGAATTTCACCAGCTCCGAGTTCCAAGGGTTGAGACAGAACAGGAGACATGATGCTATTATCAACCAATACGATAGCCCCATGAGCATGAGCCATCTCGGCTATTTTCTGCAACGACAATCAAGAGGAAAAACAATTATTCAACGATACGGCCAACAAATATTTTAGTATAATAAACACACATGACCCATCTGAAGTTTTTTTATATTACTGCTACACCATAAACTTACGGTTCAAATTCAAATTTTATTTTCCTGAACAGCTTATCTGGCGAGCACCCATTGGCTCGAAACAGGGTGTTTTCGTCCAAAACAGGAGAGAGCATTACAGTGCTTTGACAAAAAATTCGTGGTCGGTCATGATTTACGTAAAAGGGGAGGTGGGGGGAAATGCAAAGCTTTGCGGCATATACCACACAGCCATACATATAATATTCAGGGAGGAAATGTATGAATACCCCATGTTATAAGTTGCACCAAATTACCATGTTATTTTTATTGCTGGAACCTCCCTTGCATTTTTTAAAACTCTGCACCAAAGCACTTCCAGCTCAATCTCGAAAGTTTTGGTGCAGCAAATTTTCCAAATTTCGGAAGGGTTTTAGTTCAGGGAATCAGGGTCTCTGGAAATAAAGGCAGACTCAATAAAAGTAACACTGGGGAATTAGGCGTAAGTTACCCATATGACATAAAGCTGGTGGCCTTCTGATACTTTCCCTCACATTCAATAAAATGATATCATAACCAATGCAAAATTAAATATACAAGAAACTCAAAGACTAAAAAGCTCATGACATACACGAATATCGGAAATCTGTTGGCGTGGGTTTGTTGGACTCTCCAACCACACGAGCTTTGTCCAGGGGCCAATGGCAGATTTAACCACTTCGAGATTTGTTGTATCAACTCGCCTGTATCGGCTAGTATTATAAAGTCTTCCCAAGTTAATTGTGCTAAAATTTAAATTTTCAAAATAAATGGTACTAACTTAACCACGACTCCTGATTTTGGAGTTATCTGAGACAAGAGACGGTCAGAACCACCATACATATCATCTCCGGCTACAATCTCCTGACCTGTTATGAGATTAAAAGTAAGAGAAACCGGTTCAAATTTTTAATAAGGTGGAAGAAGCACATTAGCACATGCCAATCCCGAATTTTCAATCACCAAAATATAATCAACAAACAATCCAGCATGTAGTTACTAATATTAGTATGTGACCTAATGCAATACAACCACGAATTCTGTAAACGTTAAGGAGGCACATGTGAGTATGTGAATGCGAACTGCAAAGGATCTATTGATATTTTCATAACACTTCTTAGGTTTGAAACATCTAAAGGACCGAACTTCAGGGATATCGTAAGTGACTATTCCGAGTACTAATGACAAAAACAAAGGAAGTATAACGATTATACTAATGTAAGTAAACGCAGAAGAATAATGAAATCACCTGTTCCAACAAGATGAGTAACGGCTGATAAAGCAGCCATTCCACTAGTGAAGCACAAAGCTCGATCAGCTCCGTCAAGCTTAGCAAGGATTCTGAAAAAGAGAATATATTATGTAAAACAAATGGAAAGAATTCCACAACAATCATAAGTGCCTCAAAAACAAATAAAAAACAAAGCAAGGAAATGACAGACCTTTCCAAGGCATCCCGAGTTGGATTTCCACTTCTCGTGTAATCATAAGCCCCATATTCTGTGGCTGAAGGCTATAGAAGAGTTACATCTAAAGATATTACTACAATTTTACTTGATTAGTTGAAAGGACAAGACAAAATGAGAAACTTTTTTTCCTTTTTATGTCTATATATCCAAAACGAGGGCCTTCTCTCCAATTCCAAGGGCAAACATCTAATCCAAATGTGAGACTCAGAATCTAGACCTCTCGAATCCAAATCAAAATATTC
This sequence comes from Aragoa abietina, assembly GCA_036897925.1. Classification (NCBI taxonomy): domain Eukaryota; kingdom Viridiplantae; phylum Streptophyta; class Magnoliopsida; order Lamiales; family Plantaginaceae; genus Aragoa; species Aragoa abietina. The sequence continues at coordinate 9,678 of JAYMSG010000117.1, read as the reverse complement.
TGCCTCCATGTACTCAAACTCAGGACCCGCTACTTCCTCGAAAATGAAGGAATGCGACATCCACGGAACTTATGGATAATCCGTAAAATAGGGGAAGGAGATTAAATCTCAATGATCTATGAGAGATATTTCCCAGCATTGAATCCATATCGATGGAATCCTAGGGGTAATATTAAGAAATGGTATTCTTAACTTCTGGAGAAAAACTTAAGGATTAAAAAATTTACCTGCTTGAAAGTTGCCGTCTGATATAGTGAGGAGCTTAACGCACCATAAGGATCAAAGTCATTGGAAAAATTCATTAACATCGTGGAAACACTTGGCTTCCGTTCATCACTGTTTTCCACAGTTTCAATATCTGCCACGAATTAACATAAGATGGTTATGCCATGACAAATATATGACTATACACTCATCCAATAGTGAAAACACCGATAATTCTGTGATGTTCTGTGAAAACTCAAAATCCTTACCCTTAGAATCTTCAATAGTGCCGTCAAACAAAACCAATGCGCTGACTTCCATCGCTTTGTCTCTCAAGCAATTCAATTTGATGCTCTGACAACTCAAAAAGCTTCTTCTGTTCGGCACTAACGATTTGCACCCATAAAGCAAGAAGCAATTGCCATTCACAAAATCCTAAAGAAAGGCAGTTTGTGTCAGGATAAGAGCACCATAAACTCAAAAGCATGTGAAGGCTGAAAATGCACGTGATCTGCTTTGTACAGCACTCTTAAACTCTTAAGCTTACAGCATCTCGCAGGTTAAGTGCTACAGTTCATATTAACTTAATCAGGGCATATTCGTTCCAATTTCCAAATTTGCCACACTTCCTTCCGTGCTAATTCGTTTCAATTCGGAACCCATAACCAAAATTTCAAATCTAAATCATTCTTGACCAAAAAAGTAGATTTTAATTAGAAACACTCAAGTAACAAAAGGATATCATTCTAGAGTTTTACTTAATTTGATTCTTCCATACCATAAAAATTCTTCATCGAAAGAAGATCAAATGAACGTAGAACTTCAGTACCTTTCACAAACTATACATTTCCCATGATCAACCAAACTGACATATCGAAGCACTTACAAGGAGCAAACATACTCAAACTCTCAAGAAGTGTCTGATTGTCCGGAAATTCCAAAGATGCAATACGAATTACACTAAAAAACGCATCAATTTTACGTCTGGCACAAGTAAAAACTCAGAATTCCACAAGAAACATATCAAAAGAAGCTCATAACTTGCTCAAAGATTCAATGTTTATCACTAAAACGCATCGAATTAAGTGTTTGGCAAGTGAAAACTCAGAATTACGCAAGAAACCTAACAAATGAAGCTCATATTGATACAATATTCAATTCTTATCACTAAACAAGCAAAACCCTTGAATGTCAAAATCCCATATGCAAATGAATGAAGGAAATACGAACCCATATTGCAAGAACAAACAAATTAAGCAAATTGGTATGCAAAAATAATTAGTGAGTGGAAATATGGGGAAAGACTTACAGTTTGATTAGTTGGGTTTTGAGAAACGGCAGTGAAGAGTGATTTAAGAGACAAAGCTGAGGCAGCCATTGTAAGTTAAGTTTAAATTTCAACTGTGGGACTGCGGGAGAAAGAGGGTTTATGCAATAGGCATTTATACAAAAAGAAAAATTAAGTAATATTAAATGCAAAAGTGTTTGTGAGATTAGTAAAAAAGAAAATTAGATAATGCTAAATGCAAAAGATTTTGTGAGATTACTAGTCGTGACACGCAGTTTCCGGATATGTTAGATTGATATTTACTTATGAATAATAATATTAAGAAAATGAGTTTGAGACAAAATTAAAAAAGAGAATGAAAAATTAAATATAATTTTGATTAATGACAATAATTAATTTTTGAAATTATAACTACTTTTTGAGAGTAAAATGCATTTTTTTTAATAATAGTATAGATAAGGGTAAGTTAGTCAGTGTAGATGAACACAAGTAAATACAACATGATTTGATGCGATGTAATTTTGCATGTCTCTTTAATTTCTAAGAATTTTTTTAAACTATGTGTTTGTGTGTATCACTATAAATTCACGCAAAGTACATTTTTTCAAAAGTCTGACGGTTTGTTTGGTACTTTGTAAGGAGTGATTATTTAGCTTAAATAATTATGCTTAGTTTGGCAATAGTTTAACTAGTTCATCTAGCCTCATTCGTATACAATTTTAATTTATTAAATAATTTCACTATTTTATCAATAATTTCACTATGCTATTGACGGAATGGTGCTTAAATAATCTGTTATCAAGTAAACCCTAAATTATTAATGAACAATTTTTTATGGTTATAAACAACTTTTTCGTGTTGTTTCCACGATGATTTTTGAGGTGCAACGTTCTGTCTTTTAGGTTGTCCAAATAATTATTTATCATATGAGAAATCTTTTTACATTAACTAACTTAAAATACGTTCTTGAGAACTAGTTCAGTTCGTTTTTCAATGAGTTTTTCGCAAAATTCATTAAAAATACAATATCGACAAAAAAACTAGTGAAATGGTATTCTCATTATTTCATATATTCTCTAAATAATAATTTCATCAACTTTTTTTTTATTCAAGTTTTCATATTTTAATGCATTTTACAAAAAAAAAAATCGGTAAACGAACCGGACTAATTCTTCGAAACGGATGGAGTATTATTTTATTCATTCTTCACACAACATAATATTTACCAAATTTTTACATAATTTTGTAAGTGGTGACTTTTGCATTCTTATAAGAATGAAGAAGTAAATAACAAATGCTCACAGTTAAACACTAGCTATTTGTTTAGAGTTGGCATAACAAACCTAATATTATGTAATTGATTGTTGATGGATAGACCGTTTACTTGTAGGGAGATGCATGAAGTGAAAACAAAACAAGTTAATATTTTATTAGATAGTATATCTCCCTCATGATCACCTAACTGATAACTCATACAAGTCTCTACTCCCTTGTGCACATTGTAATTGTGAATAACTGGACAATTGGTGGTTAATGGATAGATAGTGTCTCTAAGTTATCAAAAGTTTTGTACTCGATAGTTCGTATTCTGCAACATCAGTTATTATAAATCTATATGTTGGAGAAAATGTCCTGCTTTGATAATTTGTATTGAAGTGGTGATGGATTGAGGAAAATGGCTTACTAATACATGCAAAGTTGATAATGATGAAAAAACAAGCAGATGTAAATGAAAATATATAGATTGTCTGCTTTTACATAAATATGGCTAGATACAAAGATAGTATAGAAATAATAAATTATTACAGGTGCCGACTTAGATCAAACAGATGATTTGAAACTTTATAATCTAACTGTTTTAAAACCTTTTATAGTTATATTGTGTCAATATTTGTAATTTGGAATGAAAGAATTTCTTTCCTTCAAAGTGAAAAAATGCTCACAGTTGTCAAATTGATCATACAATTTTAAATATCAAAACACTGTTAAAAGAGCCACTCCCATAAGTGCGAGATAATGCTTAGCTGAATTAATGTCAACTTACGGATGGGAAACAAAAAAATTAATGAGGTATCAAAAGTCAAAAACCACAAAAGTAACTGGCTGAATTTAATACATAGTTCCCATTCGAGGTGAATGTGGTTTCACATGTCCAATGACGTGTATCAATACCATTATCAATTTGTACAAGCACTGCTCGCCTAAATGAAACAAAAGGAAAGATGAGAAGGCTTAATGATTTACTCAAATATAGTAATCTATGTATATTATCCCGCTCAATAATTATTGTACTAGAAGTACAATTGATATAAGAGAGCATCTCGATATTGCTACCATGACAGGTTCGGCACTTTGAAAAATCTTCACCCCAGCCTCGACATGAGCCATCCGCACGGTCCTCCCTGTCACTTCATAGCCATCAATCAGCTTGACACAGCGCAGAAGATTACACACTTCTCTAAAATGATTAGGTGACTCATGTCAGAAGGGTCACGTCACATTTAAGGCACTGCTCCCAGATACCACTATAAGTATTCCCATAATAAATGGGGACAAATACGCATTGAACACTATCCCAATCACCTAGCTCCGAGGCTCTCCTCGATATTTACTCAAGAAGTTGAATCTACCGCCAATCTGACCATAGAACAGGTTGGTTCGACCTAACAACCCCCACCCCTTCCCTATACTCTTAAGCAGGTCCTAGGTACAAAAAAGTCCCCTCGGAGTTACGAAGTTACAATAGTGTCCCGAGGCGATTTACCACTTAGACGACACCCCCTCTTTCTATACATTATCAGCATGTTTTTGCACTTTTAAAACAAGTACATTTTGGAGTTTACAATTTCACTTTACAATATGCCATTGGTCCAATTAACATATTTGAAAAGTGGGGCGTTAAATGTTGAACAAATGGCAAATAGTACGATGCAAGTGTACAATTAAGCCCTTGAACCATTCTACAAGAAAGTTTTCACTTTTATACTAATATTTTGTAAAAAACTCACTTTAGTCATAGTATATAATTAAGAGAAAAAGGAATTATTATACTTTTTGGGAGACGAGTGTTGGGTTATGAAGACAAAACCTAATGGGCCTATTTTAAGCCCACACGACTGCTTCTACTAGGGAAAAAATACTTTTGCCTCCTCCCCGAACTATAAATACTCCTCTTATATTGTAAACCCTAGTTTAGAAGAGATTTTTAGGTTTACCTCTCCAGAGATTTGAGAGCCCTTTTCTATTGTGAGTTTATTCATCATTCACCCCCAAAGAGAGAAAAGAAGTAAGAGTAGGTTTAAACTCTTATTCTTGAGTGTAGGTTCAAATTCTTGTTCTTGGGTAGGTTTGTGCTCATAGAGTTTGTGTGATTCACTGTATTATTCTCTTGATATAGTGAAATTCTGGCTTGGCAGTGCCCCTAAACGTAGTCGGTTGTTTCGGTGAACTAGGTAAAAAATATTGTGTGTTCTTTTTATCTTGCTTCAATTTTCTACCGTTATTGTGATCCATTGTTTGTGTCGATTTTCTTCGTTCTATTGGTAATACAGCCTAACAACTGGTACCAGAGCTTTGGGTGTAGGGGGCATGATTGGGTGGGAGTCGTTTGTGATGGCTGAAGGAAAATCACCGATTGAAAAGTTCAATGGAACTGATTTTGGGTTTTGGAAGATGCATATTGAAGATTACTTGATTGGTTAAGATTTCTATCAAACTCTGGGTGGTGAGAGATTGGAGAGTATGAAAGATGAAACATGGAGTTTGTTGAACAGGAAAGCGATGATTGTTGTTCGTTTTTTGTTGTCCAATAATGTGGCACTAAATCCTATCAACTGTAAATCCACCAAGGAGATGTTGGATTTGTATAAGAAGCTGCATGAGAAGCCTTCAACGGCAAATAAAGTTCATCTCATAAGACGCTTCAAAGATGACGGAAGGTACTGCAGTCACCGAGCACCTAAATGAGTTCAACATTATTATTGCTCAGTTGACCTCAGTTTAAATTAAGATTTAAGACGAGATTTAAGCCTTAATCTTGCTGTCCTCTTTGCCCGAAAGTTGGAATGGCACTGTTACTGCTGTTAGTGTGTCTACGAAAAAAGGCAAAGTTAAAGTTTTACGAAGTGGGATATGTTATCATGAGTGAGGAGATTCACAGGGGAGAATCGAGTTTAGCTTCAAGGTCGGTTTTAAAAGCAGGAAATAGAGGTACGTCTGAGTCGAAACAGAATCGTAGTCAGTCTAAGTCGAGTGGTAAAGGGAAGTCTAAAAAGGATTTTAGCTCGGTTAAATGTTGAAATTGTAATGAGAATGGTCACTATAGGAGTCATTGCAAGCAACCAATAAAGGAGAGTGGTTCTATGAATGTAACAAGTAATGAGATTACAGATGCTATAGTCTTCAGAGTTTGTAGTTCTCTGGATTCTTGGGTTTTGGATTCTTGAGCGTCGTTTCATTCATGTAGTAGTGCGACAAGAAACTCAGTCAGATAGTGACAGAAAAATCAGTCACTAAATAATACAATTCTGTCACTAAAAAACTTGGGTGACGGATTAGTGACTGATTTCAGTCGGTCACTAAAAATCTTATCACTAATATTTAGTGACGGATTTTAGAATCCGGCACACGGTTAGTAACCAAATATAGTGACGGAATTTTATCTTCGTGACGGAAAATTTTGAACAAAAACTCATTATTTGGGGACAATTTAGTGACAAATTATGTTGTCTCAAATCCGACACTAATTAGGAAAAATAGGAAAATTAAAAGCATGGTAACAGACTTGATTCCGTCACCACAATACCGGGCCAACATTCACCATTGGCATTGCAATTTAATAACAGATTATGTCCGTCACTAAATTGCACTTTCCGTTGTACTTCAAGAATTAGTGACAGAATGTTTTAGTCACTAATTTAATTTTTATTTATTTCCGTTGTTGTACATAAAAGAAAAAAAAAGATATATCCTAAAATACTCCGTATAAAAAAAAAATACACAGAATCCACATGCACAAAAAAGAAACATACACTTTGAAGGGTGTTGCGAGAATCGAACTCGCGCATTCTCGCAAATTGCGAGAATCATACCACTAGACTAAACACCCATGTATATATATATGATCACTTACCGATCATGGCGAGACGATTAATCCAATTGGGAATGGGATTTCCAGTGAGTTTAATACAGACATCATTTCAGAAGTGGTTGCAATTCTTGGTGATCAGATTATAAGCATCTCCTCTGTACTTGTCCGCAAGCTTCTCCATGACTGACCTCACTTGCCTATGAGTCATATCAGTCCATCCAATCAGAATCGACTTCAGAAATGTGAATTCATCACACTGTTTAGGCTCCCCTTCAGAAATCCCAGTTGTTGGATACTCATGAGCTCCGAATGCATACTCCACTCCAAGAACTTCCAAAATCCCAGTTCACAGAGTTTAAACCACTTATAATTTATAGTATCACACACAACAACAACGAACCCAAGTTCCCGCCTATGGGCAGGGTCTGTGGAGGGTAAGATGTACGCAGTCTTGCCCTATTAATAGGAGACTGTTTCCGAATTATAGTATCACACACAGAAGAAGAAGAAGAACAAAAGAAAAGAATCTTGGAATGCTCATTAGTCCAACAAAATTCAAAAACAGATCTGATTAGGGATTAATATTTACAGAAAAACAAGAATCTGATATGAAAAGCTGCAAATCTGGAACAACATGATAAGCTGCAAAACTGGAATAACATGATACGAAAAGAAATGAAAAAGTGCGCTGACCAATGTTATTCAAGTTCAGAGTCTACAGCTACATCAGAAGAGTTAGGCCAGAACAAACAACATACTTATATTTTCTATTTGAATGCACTCAACAAGTCAGAGCAGAGTCACATTCTTAAATTGAAAGAGATTTTTGGGTACAAACTTCTCCACTTGCCGGGATCCATTCTATCACCTTTTCTACCTGCATATAGATATCTTGATTACTGCAAGAAAGCGTAAAATGAACTACAATTTTTATCCCTAAGTCAGAGAATTTTAAACCGCATTGAAATTTAATTCATACTCACGCTTTGAGCCTCAAATCATACAAATCCAACAACATCAGCAAATTATGTTTTTAAAGCACACACATTCACATGTTCCTCCTGAACTTAATACACAATTTCAGTCAGTTAACTTAGACATGATGAACAGACTCCAACATTAAACTATGACATGAAAGCAAAGTGACGTTCATATGGACCACTGAGTTCATGATCATGTGCATCTTTATCTTGGTCCCATTATGTAAACATATAATCGTCAGTCAACATATTAACAAATTTCCACAAATACGGTAACTGGAAAAAATGTCAAATTCAGATCAAACTAATAACATTCAATTTTACTACTGCTCTAAAATGGAGAGTAAGAAAGAAGACAGAAAGCTGAAAGATGAAACGGAAGGAAGAAAGCAAACGGCAGGAAGAAATTTTTTGCTTCAGCGCGTGCAAAAGTGGATTCCCACACGCTGTTGTTTCATTATATACTACCTTTAACTAGGAAAAACGCAACACGCTACTCGTGTTGAGCGCTATATTTCAACCACTAACATCTGTAATCAACGATCTCCGTGAGAAAAAAATGCTATGATAGTCAAATTCTATTTTGCATGACTGCTTTGTATCACAAATAAAACCAAATCAGGCGTAGGATTTATTCTCCTAATACATCAATTCCATTTGAATATGGTATTAATAATATTAATACAAACATCAAGTTGAACACACCTAACCAACAAACACGAAAACAGAAAGGCAGTTAAATTATGCTCGATTGAAATTAAATATACAAACAAGAAAGAACGATCCTGATTAAAAAGAGAGAAGACTGAAGAGAGAGTTGGAGGAGGTGAAATTATTGGCTCAGGACACACACCGTTGTTGTTCGTCACCTGATGTGACTTGGACTCTTGCAGCTTCTCCCCCGCCACCGCACAAATTAATTCGACACATGCTATGGTCTGAAATGAAACTAAAAGAAAACAAGAATTATATACCAGTTAGTGAGCCGTAGCAAAATCTTAATTTTATGTTTCATTCAAGTATGCGACACTTACTACGTCATCATACAGTAAGTACAAAATTAACAATAACTACATGAAATTTTCATATATCAGAATTCTATATGAAAATTTACCACCATGCTCAGCTCAACAAAGTTTGTGAGAAATAGCAGTACTCACAGCTCAACTTGTCCAGAATGAACACACCAAAAAATAAAAATAAATATAAGCCACTTTGAAAGATGTTGTTCATTACCCGACTTGAACTCATCCTTGAGAAGGGATCTATACTCGCCACTGCCGTTCAAATAGGACTGAATTCAAATCCTCATCTACAAACAAAAAGGAAAACATGAGATCAGACTGAAATCACAAGGGGAAAAAAAACTCGAGGAACAACCATGTCCATAAATTCAATCAGTATCTCAACGTGTATACGTTAGGGAAAAACATATCCATAAAGAATGTAAGATGCTATCAAGGAGAAGGCAAATGTATTAAGAACCAATCTCTTTTTTCACTCGCACAAAAACGCCCCAGGTAGCAGAGTAGGTTTTTACTGTCCAGTAGCGAGTGCCTGAATCCAAATGTGATACACATTAGAAATACATCGCTAAGGCAAGTCAGCTTCCAGAACACGATGCTAAAATCACAGAGAGTAAAATTGAAAGCATAATGTCCATAGTTCATCTTCACATATTGTACTAGATGAAAGTTGGGATTTCTAAAAATTGTTCGACACGTGTGAATCATACATGTACATCTCTTCACGCTTTCTTGACAGGTACGGAAACTAAAAACTTACTAGATTTGTAAGAACGAAAAATCACTATAAGATGCAAGATGCAACTCACTTCAAACTCCATCCACACCTAGGAAAAATAACTTAGAATAATACATAGCAGAATTCAGTTACTAGATTGCGGCAAGCAGAGATTTTGCTCCTACAAACAAGAGCTTCGAGGAACTATGCTATCCTGCGAAAAAAAATATCCTGCAAATTCAAAACAACCAAACAAATCCCTAAGCGTAATGTATATACCAAGTAATCCCCAACCACTGATACAATAATTATAAGCATAATAAAGCTCTAACATACGCAATTACGACATCAAATCAACAAAATCGAATTTGGGG
>JAYMSG010000116.1:0-12992 GCA_036897925.1 Aragoa abietina | reverse complement strand
ATTTGTGCCAACCTATTTAGTTGATTCACGTTGAATTCGATTTCGAATCGATGGCAGATGATTCCCATGAATCGGAGTTACAGTATGTGGTCCCACCGCCTCCGCCAGTTTCAGAACCCTAACCCTGGTGCTAGTGGTTCTATCAATTTACTGCTCCGTCAGGTTTTAATAAGGCTTTAGGTCCGAGGAGTGATTGGAAAGGGAAGAAGAATGTTTTTGAGAAGAATTGCATTTTTTACTATTACTAATAATCCACCCTTTCCTCTTACGTAAGCTTATCTATGTTCCTTATGTTTACTTTATGATTGCTGTCGTTCTCTCAACTTGGTCTAGGGGATACCCTAGTTCCAACATTTGATTTCATGTAAAGGCATTTAACCAGGTCAGAAGAAGGAATTTGATGATTAATATATACAGTTTCATTATTTACTGATTGTTTGAGTGCTGGAGCTGTCTCGGATTATTATATCATGTAGGAATTATTACTCAGCAGTTTAGTTATGCAATAGGTAAGTAGACCTGCCGACCCTTGTAGATAAACTCTGACACATACATCTCTCTCTGAAGGAGCACATTGCGATGTTCTGTATATGTGGTTTTCCTTCTGTTTTGTTGGTTGAACTATTTGCTTTCATTAGTCATTGAAACCATTTCTCTGCTTGTCTTTGGTTTTGTAGTTATTTGAGTTCTTATTAACGGTGGTTGGAAGCCCAAATTTTGTAAAGGTCTGCTTCTGAATTATGAATATTTACTTTATTTTTGGTGACATCCTGGTGTGAGATTTTGAAGATGTTAATATTATGCAATTTAGGTGGTCATGAACAATGTCAAAGAGTTGATCTACTATACCATTGGCTTCCTTCAAATGTCAGAACAACAGGTACTCCTATATTTGTCTCAAGCGCCATTGTTGTAAATATTTTGTTCAATTTTCCTTTTCTGAACTTGCATCATATGTTCCTGTGTTTGTAGGATATATAATGAACTGTATTGCTTTATTTAGTAGTTCCCTAGACAAGGTAATGATAGCTGTATTTTTCAACTCATATGTTTCCATCATGGAAAGATGTTGGAAATGTTGGTATTTGCTTCTGACTTTCAACTGTACAATGGTTGGTTTTGTGCCACTCTAATTTCAATGGAAAAGAGCACATGCTACTTAACGTATAGTTTAATTGCCCCTGTAAAAGAAGGCTAGTATCAAGAAGAAATTATTCGATTTCCAGCGAGGTATATGCTAATCTCCATGAATTGTTGGTTCTTGCTGCGAAATTTGATTTAGTTTTTCCTTGATTCATGCAACTCTTGAGAGATTAATTGCTACTTATATGTGGAAATAATATATATTGTTGAGTGCTCGTAGAAGCAAATTTTTCAGATTATAGTAGATATCAGCTAACCAAGTACTAGCGCTTTTGTTTCACACCTTCACTATAACTGCAAGCTTAAATGTCTGACATACTGCCCCAGTTTACATAAGTTGATAATTCACTGAAAATATGCTTAAATTTGAGTATGACTGATGCATAAATGATCAATGTGTTTTCTCGTAATTTTCTCCTTAGTCCGAGTAAAAACTCTCTCACCAAGTCCTCGTGGGACACCGCAAGTGTTAAGGAGCTTGGTTTTGGTGCAAGAGGTTTTCAAACCCCATTGGAAGTTTGCCATATAAAATAAGAAACGATTTCTAACCAAATTATATTCCATTTATTGCAGAACAGAAGTTGTTTGGTTTGCTGATGAAAATGAGTTCTTTCTTCTGCCTCTCCATTTAATTTATTTGTCATAATCTAGTTCATGTTTGACTTTGGTTTAGATTCATACATGGTCCTTGGATGCTAATCAGTATGTTGCTGATGAGGATGATAATACTTATAGTTGTCGTGTGTCCGGTAAGTCGTTACTAATTGTGGTTCAAGCTTTGCATTTGTGTATTCCGCCATGTAATTCTTTTGATCATTCTTATAAAATATGTCTGAAAATAAGTAGTTATGCATGTCTGTATCTAGTTTATAAATGTTTCCCATGCTAATGTTCATGCGTGTTTCTATGTACATAAATCATCTTATATCTGATTACATCATTACAGTAGGAGTATAGTTGAAATCAGATAGTAAATTACTATATTCTTGTTCTGCTCAATCAGAAAGTTTATTCTTGATTCTGTGATTCACAATCTGCATCTTCTGTAATGAGACATGATCGGATTTCTTTGTAAATATCTTAGCCTATTAAGTCTTGCACCTTACTGTTTTCGTGTTACCATATAACCATGTCTCTCTATTTCCTAATGGTAATAGGTCTCTGCTCCTCCTGGACCTTTTCTTCTAATATATACTTCTGGCAGGTGCCCTTCTAATTGAAGAGGTAATTGCATCTTGTGGAATGGAAGGAGTTGATGCTGTAATTGATGCCGCAAGAAAACGAATTAGTGAGTCTCAACAAAAGAAAGACGCAGGATCCCAAGAATGGTGGCGAGTAAGTTCAGCAATTTCTTAACTTGTTTTTAGGCATTCCTTCCACATGGGCAACTGAATTAGCTTGATACTTGATAACTATCATGAGCTACTGTTTGGCTTTCAAATTTGTTGGTCTCGTTTTCCAGTCCACCATCACTCATTTCCCTTATACGCTGGCAGTTACGGGAAGCTACCCTTTTTGCTTTGGCTTCTGTTTCGGAGCAGTTACTTGAAGCTGAGGTTCTGCTCTTAATGTTTCCATAAATAGATGCAAGTATTGCATGTTTGACTAATATACGCATAACCCTGGTAATTGACATTCGTCTACAATGTCTGCTATTTCTTCAGGTTTCTGGACCCATTATAGGGAACATGCTGGAACAAATTTTAACTGATGACATGGCAAACGGTGAGAGATTTTCTATCAGTTGCGTACTTGACATGATAGAAGATCTATTCTGCTAAATTATGCTGTTTTCTGTGATCTCGAATAGATGTGTGTATATGCAACTGACATCTCTTTATGATGCAGACTTGACGAACTACCCCTTTCTTTCTGCTCGTTTATTTTCGTCTGTTGCGAAGTATTCTTCCCTGGTAACAACTACTGTCTTTACTTCCCCTCATCTTTCTCATACTCTCTCTGCCTTGTTTAATGTAATATTTGCTTCCATGCTTGTCCAGATGAACCATCAAGTGACAGATCATTTCCTGTATGCTGCTATTAAGACTGTTGGCATGGACGTGTAAGAACTTAATTTGGCATATCCTAAAGTCATTTCAATCACAAAGCCACTTATTATTCCTTTCTGTAGTCCCCCACCAGTGAAAGTTGGTGCATGTCGAGCTCTTTCCCAGCTTCTACCAGATGCTACGGGAGGAATCATCCAGCCTCATGCATTGGGTTTATTCTCATCACTTTTAGATCTTCTAAACAATGTGAGGGGATACCTTTATGTTTCTAGCAAATAATGTCCCTTCTATTAATATTGATAATATGTGTGTGTGTTTACTTAGGCATCTGATGAGACTATGCACCTAGTACTTGAAACTTTACAAGCAGTTGTGAAGGCCGGTTAGTGTCCATAGAATTGGAATACAATAAAAGTTAGCTTCATTATATTGTTCAGCTGCTTTTGTGTTTCATTTCACAGTGTCATTTCGAACTGTCATGAAGCTTACTTTGTGTAATACTGTTGTAGGTCATGAGATTTCTGCTTCAATAGAGCCAACAATATCTCCATTAATGCTCAACATGTGGGCTTCACATGTGTCAGACCCTTTCCTCAGTATAGATGCTCTTGATGTTCTTGAGGTGAATCTCTCTGTTATTTTTATTTTTATTTTTGTTCTGCATATATTTTTTTATTGTGGCTGTGTTAAAGTTGCGACATTGTTATTCTTGACACAGCCCAAAGTTCTGAGTTGAGTATAATTTGTATACCACCATTTGCTTATGGAACATTATATAGCGAAAATGGGGAGTTCGCATTTGACCCTATTAGGATCTCGTTTATTCCATTGTTTTTTTCTGTTTACATGTCTATAGATAGCTTATTAATGTTTGTTTCTGGCTTAGTCAAAATTTCCCAGTTGTCCTTTATATAAAGCATGACTTGAACACTAAATCCCACCTGTTCTTGCGGAATTCGACATTGAAGACAAATCCCAATACATTTCCAATTTTTTCAAACATCCAATAGCACTAATGCAACTCTCGCTAATACATCATCAGGGATAAATCCTAATATATTTGTTATTTTTCCAAACCTCCAATAGCACTATCTTATCTCTCGCCAAAGGTTAACTTTGAGGATGCGTCTGAACAAATTTTCATACTTCTAAATATTCCTTTTTTGTTTCTAATGACCCACGTGTTTCATCAGACTTCTAACTTGGAGAATGCGTCCAGACAAATTTCATGCATATAAATATTTCTTTCTTGTTTATAATGGTCCACATGTTTCACCACACTCCAAACTTCCCCTTTTCATTTTCTTCTCGGCAACCAAACTAACTAAAAGATTAAATGGAGCAACGTCTAACCAAGCTTTTCTAGGAAAAAATCAGTATTGAGGTACGTATTTGTATTAGGATTGGCATTACATATGGTACGAGATTGTATAATACCAAATGTGCCATTGAAATATTGTTAACACCTCATTGTTATTTATTTATTTATTTATTTTTGTTTTTGTTTCTTTTGATGTTTTCCAGGCAATAAAAAATGCACCCGGCTGTATTCATCCTTTGGTCGGCAGAGTTTTACCGTATATTGGACCGATTCTCAGTAATGTAAGCTTGTGAAATTTTCACACATCTGACAATAAGATTGGAAATATTAACAGTTGAAGCAATTCACATTTATCATGTTATTTACAATTTTCAGCCACGACAACAACCTGATGGCTTAGTTGCCGGTTCACTGGATCTCATCACAATGTTAGTGAAGGTGATTTACCTGTGAAAGCACTGTGCCTTTTCCTTCTTCTGTTTCAGCTGGCTAAACTTGGGACAGTAGTACATGTGTGTACTGTTAAATTGGTTGATGATGATATGCTACGTTTCACAGAACGCTCCTATTGATGTGGTGAAAGTTGTGTATCAAGTTTTGTTTGTTCCTATCGTCAATATACTTCTTCAAACTGATGACCACGGCGAGATGCAGGTTATTCCAATCTCCCTTAGATACAGTTTTATTCTTCTTAGAAATATAAAGAAACTTGTGCTGTTGCTTGTATATATATCAGAATGCAACCCAGTGCCTAGCTGCTCTGGTATCTTGTGGAAGACAAGATTTTCTTGCTTGGCATGGTGATCCTGGTCTTACATTGAAAAGTTTACTGGATGTAGCTTCTAGGTAAATTTACTCATTTACTATTGTAATCTTGAAGTTCATTTAATCTATGTTAAGAAGCCTACCTGAACAAACACACAGTTCCTAGAGTTTTCTTGTCCAAATCATTGTGATAGTATTCTGAAAAGAAAACTCGTTGATAATTATGTTGTTTTCAAGATATTGTTCTGAAGCTCAGGATTTACGTGTGAGAACAAAGCTTCTTCAACTTCAATTCTTTGCCCAACCTATTGTATTCCCAGTAGCAAATGTAAAGACTGGTTCCATTAGCTTGAAGCTGTCCCTTAAGTTTGAAAAACTAGCTGCAGGGCATTGGCTAAGTCAACTGTTATTCTTGCTGTGGCTGCTAAAGAGAGGGAGGCCCGGAGAGGGGGAGGGAGAGAGTCCTGTCATGTTACCTAATGCTTGTGAGTTGCGATAGCCTCTTTTCAGAAGTCTGTGAAGATTGGTTTGCACCCTTCAGCATGCTTAGTCCAAATTTGCACTCCTAGTTGAATGAGAGTTGGTCGACCTCAGTTTCCGGTTGAATCCAGTGGGATATTTCATTCCAACTGACTTTCCCATGATTTATTAAGGGTAAAATGGTAAAATGCCTGGAAATCTCACCTCCTGCCTAAAACACATATCAGTTATTTGGGTAACTTGCAAACCCTAGTTCCAAATTCCCAGCACCCAAAAATCATAAACTTCTTCCATAAGTCCCACAAAATCTACCCAGCCACTGAAGAAGGAATAACCTTGAAGAAGAGGCGCGCCAATTATAAAACTCTCATAGGTTGAAAAACCCTTTGTACGGTATCACCGAGGGAAAATGAGTATTTGATTTTAATTTAATAATTTTGATCAGTTCATGAGGACTTATAGATGCTTCTTTTTCCACACTGACATTTTGTTAAAGCTGGCACTCGCAAGCTAGCCTCTATTACAAGATTTGGGGGTGGGGGGGATTTGGAGAAACTTGGAAGTAGTTTAGTTAGGGCTTGACTGGGATTACAAGGTTTCTGAAACTTGGGGAGAAGTTGTTTTTTGGTTTCATGTGCTAGTGACGCGCTACGAAATACTCCAGTGAATTCGCTGGAAAGAAAAAAGGTGTTATCGTGCAATTCTAGGCAATGGTTTCTTGATAGGTTTTCAAACGTGTTCATGTCCAGGTGGGTTTATTTGACCTTTTCAATTCATAAGCTTCTAGAATTTGGTTTATTTTGGTGCTTGCTCGTTGTTTTCAAATTTGTTCTATTGTAAAATGTTGTCAGCACGAAGCAATTTCAGCAGATCTTAATCCTTTATTTACTTCTTCTTGCAGACTTTTAGACCCCAATTTGGAAAGCTCTGGATCACTCTTCGTTGGGAGCTATATATTACAACTTATTTTACATCTACCATCACAAATGGCCCTGCATATCAGGGACCTCGTGATCGCACTTCTCAGACGCATGCAATCTTCTCAAATTGCAGGGCTGAAAAGCTCATTACTCTTAATTATTGCTAGACTTGTAAGCTTCCACTTTCCTTCAGATATATTTCGAGAGTCATGCATCATATGTTTAGGAACTTATATGTGCAGAATTCACCATATTATTTTCTATAGAATTCCTCTATATATAAGCAATTCACCCTGAATTCACATCTTATAGTAGTTTTTCCCTGCGACGGCTTAGAGCTTGACTAACTACTGGTAAGCCTTTAGCACGCATGATATATGTAACTTGCTGTTATACACTTGATTATGTGGCATTTATTCTGTATGGTTTGAAGTTTGTAATCATTCCAGTAGGGTTGTGTGACTTCAAAGTTTCCAAATATTTTGCAAGCACACTACTTTTGTCATTTTTCTTTTTTTTTTATTCTTTCCTTTGTCGTATTATGTATTTAAGGCAACTACAGCTTTTCCTTAGCTTGATGAGATATGAACCATTTAGGTACTTGAGGCCTGAGTAGCCCCATTTGCTCTCTATATTTATTTTTCATGCCACCTTCCTGCAATAGGAAGATGATGAAATGGGACAGTCACTGATGTGTTACTTTCGTCCAGCATAATATTCTCTTTCTTCAAAAGAAATGAAATTTGAGAAAATATTGTATCATAATCCACTTTATGTTTCAGTTTCTAATTTAGTATTTAAAAGAATTTTCGCATGCTGTTTTCGGAAATTATGGATACAATTAGAAGATACGATAACAACAAATAAATATTGAAAATGGATGTGGTATGTAATTTGTTGATATTCTAACTATTCAATTTATAGCAACTTCTCAGTGGTTGTATTATTACATACATAGGTTGGTATTCAAAACTCGGTTTTACTGCATGGCATA
Source organism: Aragoa abietina (assembly GCA_036897925.1). Taxonomy (NCBI): domain Eukaryota; kingdom Viridiplantae; phylum Streptophyta; class Magnoliopsida; order Lamiales; family Plantaginaceae; genus Aragoa; species Aragoa abietina. The sequence goes on along the minus strand of JAYMSG010000116.1, from coordinate 5,360 downwards.
CCCATTTTGGGAAAATGCTTGGACTGGTTGGTATCTACTTAGATCTTTTTTTGGATAATCATGGGGGCGGTAAGTTCCGTATACCACCATTCTTGAACAGACATAATTCTTTTATATATGTAATCCCCCCACCTTGATAGGTCTAGTATGGGAAATTTTTTCTTGATAAACATCCGGAGATGACAAAATCGGAAAGATTTTGGACAAGAATAGCTGATCCACTTGACACCCGGGGATCAGCAAATTATAGGAAATTGGGGAAGAAGACATCTCTTCTTTAACATTATTTAGACCCGAACCAACTGATGACAGTGAGTAGATGCAAACTGTATTCCCTATTAACCTCTCAACTTTCCTTTTATTTCCTTTTGGCCCATGCAGAATTTCCATTCGAACAGTCGGTATGTTTTATTTTATAACTTCCCTCTTCTTTTTTGCTAACCATTGTAGTATTGTACTTCCCTTAGTATTAGGGAAAGTAGTAAGTTTGAAATGAAACAGTTTTGAGGTTTTCGATGGGAATTTAAGGAAATTTTATTCAAACTTTTAGATGTTTCTCCTGAAAATTTCGAAAGATTTTCATTGACTCCACTTAAAGGAAAACAGTTCCATTTTTGAAACTACTTGAAACTTTTTTCAGCCCATGAAATTGCATTTTGTTTATGAGATACTGCGGAATTTCTCCAAGAGGCTTAAAAGTTTTCAAGTAACCTATATAAAAATAATAACCGATATTTTATGGATGTCAATATCCAGCCACAAATCAATATTTGAATTCTCAACACGCTGCTGACCCCATCTGTCATAAAGTACCACCGCATATTTCTCCTCTTTGTCCCCTGTGGATATTACAAACTCATATACCAAACACACATCCCATTACTTGCTTCCACGGGACTTAAACTCTAGTCCACACACACCAAAGCTCTATTACTGTTGTCATTGGAAAGAAAGGTTGATTCTCATTCTTGTCCAGTCATCCAAATTTCTCATGTAATGGGATTTTATATTGATATTTGTTATTAATTCCTAATATTAACATATCACACTAAAGTTTATTATTTTGGTTACCATACTGAGGCTTATGGTGCGATTATGTACTTGTTTTACCGTTGCTTCTTTTCTCTAGTTATGTATGCCTTCAAAAAAATATATGTTTCTTTGCTGCAGGTGCACATGAGCGTCCCTCATGTCGACCAATTTATTGACTTGCTGGTCTCGATCCCAGCTGAAGGGCATAGAAATTCATTTTCCTATTTAGTGACTGAATGGACTAGACAGCAAGGCAAGTATATGGATGTGGTGTCAAAGTAATTTTCTTTGTATAATGTATATGAAAAAAATTATGTCTATAGTAAAAGTGAAGTTTCAATTGGGACGGACGGATTATAATGTTTAAAGTTATATGTAACACTTTTATCAACATACTTTATGGCTTCAATGGACCAAGCGTGCTTATTATTGCAGCATGAGGAATGCTTGATAACACAGGCGAAGAAAATTATCTTCCTAGTAATTTTCGCTGTACTAGCTGATCAACATTTTATACTGATGTGTTAATAGTTTTTTCATGGCAAGGCAAATCTCTAATTTCATACAATGATCTATTTGCAATAATGCGAAATGATTTTTTCACTTCCTGAATGCAGAGGAAATTGTGGGAGCCTACCAAATTAAAGTAACTACGACTGCTTTGGCTTTGTTACTACTGACTAGGCATGTTGAGCTGGAGAATGTCAGTGTTCGAGGCCTCCTTCTTAAGGTTATTTTCTTTACCTTTGCTATATTCTCGTGCCGTTCTGTATTCTCAAGATAATTTTCCATTTAACATATTGTTGATAGTCTGAGGCAGGGATAACGACTCGCTCCAGATCTAAGCTTGCTCCAGATCAGTGGACCCTGTTGCCACTTCCTGCTAAGGTACTTACACTATCTGTGTTTTCTTTAGATGAGTCTCTGACTGGCTAGTATTTGAGTGGAGTTGACCTATATGTTTCTTGTTCATCCTCATGCCCGTGAAGCTTTTTACAGCTCTTGTCAGGCAGCACCACCATCCCTGTGCTTCAGAAAAAATGATTAGTGGGAAGTGGGAACAATTTTTATGGTTGTGGTTGATATTTTGAAGTATTTTAAATTAAACTATTATCTGATCGGAAAACTATTATCTTGAAGTATTTTAAATTAAACCCATTACAACCATATAATGGCCCTCTCAAGTAAATGGAAAATGTACTTTTTATCTGCAGATATTTCTGCCGGTAAAGTTGGTTCTGATTGAAGAAGGGCACGTCATTGGTTTTCTACTAACGGACCACTGGAGAATGAGAGAATAACATACTGATACCTTGAAATTGAAACAGTAGATAGGTGAATAAAGTTTGACGTAAGTATATAATATAGGAGAATCTTGCTGGATGAGAAACAATACAGGAAACTTAGGAATAGGAGGTCAGCAATTAGAAAGGTCCTTTAATTAGATGTTGGATCATATTAGCATTTGGGAACATCGAATATGATTGTGCGAACCAGATACTAATAGTACTAACTTTTGGTTTCTGCTTTATGACGGAGGCTAAATGAGTCTTCTTTTTACACAGCCCTGATCTTTTAGTAGTGATTGCCAATCCACATTATAATATTCAATGGGCCGAATGGTGGTTTTATTTCTGCTTACCGTTTGGTTTCCCAGTATTACCACTGTGTTGAGTACTTGCTATATGATGATGCATGTTCCAACTGAAGTGGACTTTTTACATGGTTTTGGACACAATAGATTCTGGCTATATTGGCGGATGCTTTACTCGAGATCCAAGAGCAAGTTGGTGGAGACAATGAGGTACTTAATTGAATTTCTGTTTCACCACCATCAGTCAGAGCGCTGGAATAAGAATATTTTGGCGATATATTATTGCAGGATAGTGATTGGGAAGAAGTTCAAAATGGAGATAAATTTGATGATGGCGATTTCACATATTCAGCTGGTAGTAGTGTATTACACAGCCGGCCTACATATGAATATCTCAATGCATTGGAAAAGGATTTTAATGAGGTCTGTCACAGTGATAACTTCTATAGTTTCCGAATACTGCTGTTTATTTTCACCGCACTCAATTATGAGAATTTAATCTTATATTTTGCTCTCAGGACCAAGAAGACGACGACTATGAAGATGAACTCTTTAGCAATGCTGATCCACTCAATGAGGTACCATATACGGATAATTTGTGGTTTGTTTCGTCCTGAAATCATGGCCCCTTTATTTCAGTAACCGGGATTTTTTTTTCTCTTGCAGATCAATCTGGTTAATTATCTAGTGGACTTCCTGAAAAAGTTATCGGACAGTGACGCACAATATTTTGAACGTCTTTTCCAGGTTTAGTGACATCTCTTTTCTTCAAAGTGCATATTTTCATTTTTTTCTTCAATTTTTTTTATTTTATCGCACTGGATTTTACTAATGTTTTATATTTCACATACAGAGTTTAACGAAGACCCAACAAAATGCTATCAAGATGGTCTTAAAACATTGATAAATGTTATTGTTGTTGTAACGGGTGCATCTTTAATGAGTGTGAAAGGCCAATGAGTCCTAGCCGTCTGGCCTAGTTGGCGGGATTTTGGGTTCCGTTCCTTTAAGGGGGTGATTTTCTAGGATCGGAACGCGCAGATGTAATATGGACCATCTCCAAAAAGCAAAAAGAAGGAAAATGAGTGAGACATAAATTTGTTAGATTAGGTTCATTCTTCAACTTCTTCAAGGAATTACAATTATATACTTTTTTATTTTATTTACTTTAGTTTTGGTATTTTCTGTATTTATATAACGCAATGAGGTGCTCGTGAATGGTATTATATACAGTGAATATTTTGGCTGTAAAAGGAATATTGGATGCCATGACATGCTATATTGTGTTATTTGTGTTCATTCAAATGGATCAATTACATAAGAATTTGGAACGCAAGACATGCATTGGGGGGTACCTTGAATCAATAACAATCAAACAGACGGATCGTGATTCCAGATTACATAAACTCTCTCTTTTGTGGCGACTTCTCCTGGAGGTTCTCATGCTGCTACTCTTTTGGCTAACTTAGCTTGTCTGCGTGGGTGCCTTATGGTACTAGACTACTACCAGTGTCTGTATCCATTAATAAAGAAAGTTTCTGATGCATTTCCAAAGCAAGATTTTCCTTCTGGTAAGCTACCTTATGAACTACTAGGTGGGCGAGCGAGAGAATTTACTTGGACAATAATATAATAGAGCTTCTCAGGAAAAAATGATCACAACTTTGGTGATTTTGATTTCACAATACAATACTACCAACTTACTGAACAATTAGTTTGATAAGTTGAAGCTCTCTTTGAAATACAATACAACCCTATTATTACAATTTACAAGTATAGCTGCAGTAGACCTCATATGAATAGAAACAATAGCAGCATAGCGCAAACGTTTAAACCGAAAAAAATCATCAGACAGGTACGCAAGTGGTAATGTAATGACATACTACAAGATTGCTAATGTAGCAGCACTCTAACCAGACAATGCAGGATGAAAAATTAAATTATTTTGTTTGAGAATGTAACAGCGAACAAGACGCACCATCACCATGCTACGTGGACGCAGAGGATGAAAAGATAAATAGCGACCTGGCATTGGAGCTGAAAAGGCTGCTACTGTATAATCAGAAATATACATTCTCATTCGCAAAACTATTTACTGAAAAAAAGCTCGGCACATGAAGCCTTGCATGGATAACACCACTCTTACGCAGTTCAAATCCTCGAAAACCTTCACGGGATAAACAAGCTCATAACACTCACCAGGTAAATTTGGAACTTTGCTGATAACAAATTCTTTCTCGTCCAAGATTTCTCCATCCCGTATTCATTCATAGTCCATATAACAAATTCAGTCTATTATCACCAACACACAGGCGATTCTTCAATGCTACTTAAAACAGACCTGTTTCTAAGGATATTTAAAATAGACCTGCTTCCCGGAGGAGGAACGGCTGGAGGTGCAAATATACTGAACCGTTCTGTTTCAAGATCAAAGCAAGAAAAATGTGCTACCAACCAGTGTACACGACAATCATAAACATTGGCAAGCTTCGAGCTGTATGAGAAGCTGCCAAAGTTAGATGCACGTGGCTTAGATTCATGATAACAAAACCAAGAGCATAGGTTATTCCGTCACAATCACACCTTGCAGACTAAATCAAGAGCCAAATGACTGAAAACAAATGTCCCATATAACAAAATATACAAAGCCGTCCAAGGGAATGATCTTATATATGGCTTTATTGCTCTTGTTTTACTATTTGGACTGATCATACTTGTAAAAAAATCTTCAAAA
>JAYMSG010000115.1:0-12993 GCA_036897925.1 Aragoa abietina | reverse complement strand
CTGACTCCAACCCTTGTCGCCAACCGGATAACACAGCCCCGCCGTAACCTGCAGCATCACCGCCGCAAACAGCACAAGCGCCGCCGCAACAATGCTCATCCTCAATCTCTCTCTCATCCTCAATATGGGTACTTGCATTTTCTTAGCAGACAAGATAGATCGAGTCACGTATGGTATAATATTATTTGATTATCAGTAATATCATTACCAACGTAGCACTTTTAGCGAAAAGATGGAACTTTGGTTGTGTTATCATATTAATGTTGGGTTTGAATCAAACAGTACTTACGGGTTAAGCATGTCCGGATAATTAAACGTCCAACTTATCAAGATTCAATGTCACTAAATTTAATAATCAGCCGTCGGTCGGTCGGTATTATTATTATTATTATTATACTAAATTCAGTGAAATTGAGAGCTGTACATTTGCTGGTGGTTTTCTTAACTTAAATTGGATTTGATCAGCTGTTAATTAAGCAACGTTTAAACAAACAATGTCGTTCGTCATTGATTGATTAATTGATAATTATTGTACGTAATCTACATGTACGATGCATCTAACACGTGCTTCTCTCTCTAAACTTACTATTTTTAAAAGTTTAATTAATATTCATCTTTGCTAATTTTGGACGTACGTTTATATTATCTTTGGATTATAATTTTTGGAAATTTTTATATAGAAAAATGTATGAAGCTTGAAATTTTGTGGTTCGAATTGAAAAGTGCGGGATAACCAACTGTGTGATGCAGGAATATAAATATTTTTCTTTCCTTTTTTTCTTGGTTCACATTATATAAGAAGAATGTGATGAGAAATGAGGAAGCTAGGGCGACTCTCTATTGACAAGGACTAAATAAATGAGTGACACATTCTCCAAATTGGGACATACAATTTCGAGATTTGTGCGTGTTTGTGAAAAAGACATAGAAATGGAAAAACGAGATGACACTTGTGATTTATTGCTAAACATTAATATTTTATGTTAATCATGAGTCGTCACATATATAAGTGTTTTGATGTAAATGATTGATATGTATAACAATTTCTTTTTCTTTTCTTTTTCCCTTTTCATGAATGATGTGGAGAATTTAGAGTTGCTATCATTCGTGTGCACATAAAATAACAAAATATCTATCAGAACTTACACAAAAACATGTGAATTAAGTAAACCGCAAAAATCGGATACAATGTAACAAGTTCAAACCTCAACTTCACTCCATACATTAAAACCTATAATCAGGATAATAATGTTATTTTTTAACCAATTGAACTATCATTAAATATACCTCCATGGCCAAAATAGAGTTTGTTAAAAGTACATTTGAAACTCAATTTCCTTTTCCTTTCCAAACATTCTATTTAAATTTCTTGGAAGTACACACTCTGTATAGATATAGAGGAAACCAGTCTTGTCAAAACTATCGAAGGAATGGGTTCGGGTAGGTTCAGGGTGGGATAGGGTATTTTGATCGGATAGCCCTTTTTTTCTACTACCCTAAATTAGTATTTTGTAGTTAAGCCGCCTTTAATATTGGAAAATCTATTTTTGACCCTCTTAAATAAATTTTATTGCCGTCCCCACTATAAAATTCATAGATCCGCCCTGATCTCCGGCTTCACCGTCTTCTAAACATATGACAGTGGATCACTTGGCAAAACGAGCTGGACTCCATGGTTGTTTACAGTCTTCTGGGCCACTCCAACAAAAGGGGAGGACATGCATAATGGAGCGACTATTTCGAGCAATTATCCTTCTCCATATATTTCCCTAATTTGTGGTGGTGTTGTGATTATGCAACTACTTTGAGCAAATTAACATTCTGAGTAACGAAAATTAATTATGACACTGGGTCGGCACATATTCTAATTGTACGAGAATTGAAACTGTTATTATAGACAACAACGGTCGGGTTTTGGCATGAAGGAGAACTCTATTCCCAAGTCAATTGGAGCCATTCACAGCGGAGGTATTAGAGGTGAAGGAGGCTTTGTTATTTGCATAAGAAAATAATTTCTCGGATGTCATTGACTGTCAGATGCTTACGAAAGCAATTATAGACAAATACCCATTGATGGTGGCAGCTGAAAATATCATTGTAGATGTAAAAAATTTACGCCGTAGATTCCATTCTTGTTTGGTTAATTTGGTTCCTCGTTCTTGTAATAATCTAGCTCATAGATCAGCTCACGACGTTGAGACTAATGCTACGGGTGCTTTTGATATTCCATTTTGACATTATTCAGACTCTGTAACCATCGTTTTTTGGTAGTATAATAAATTTTCATCGTTTCTCTATAAAAAAAAAATTTCTAACAACATTTGTTTGTTTCGTAGTAATTTATTTTGTTGTTTGGTCCATTAAATATGGATGGTGATTTATCACAAATGAATAAATTCCATGGTTTTTATGAATTCGAGTTTCATATAAAAATTTAATTCTAACGTACTACCCGACTCATGTGTTTAAGTTTAAGTCCTAGCAGCAACGTTGTCCACTCAATTGACCAGTAGCTAAAGAGGTTGAAATATATGGGTTTAAATCTCCGGAGCAACAACTCAACCCATATTCTTCCAAAAAAGGTTTAATCTGCCACAGTTGCAAGAAAGTATTGAAACTTTATTATATAAATGAATAGATTCCTTATATGAACGAGTTTTTTAGGATTGAATTGTCGGGTATTACAAAATTCACTAAAGAATTGATAAAAACTTTTAAAAGATGAGCACATTAGTTTTGTGAAGAATCAGGTAAAGGTGAAAATAAAAAATTGTAGACGCTCATAGATCTATAACTAGAATTGAGTGAGATGGCGGACACCAGCAATCTACAAGACAATCAAGACAAGAAAAATAAGGAGCTTGTGAGATTCCAAAAGGGGCATCGGTGTGGTGCCAGTGCCGACCGTATGGATCCGACGCTCAAGTCAGTAAGGTATTGAGAAATGTAAAAATCATAAAGAAAGCGTAAAAATAATGAACACATGGTGCTTATCCTTAGATTGGTCGAACCGGGAGGCATTACACAAGGTTGGCACCAGGTGGCTTTTAGGACTGAGAGAGGTTGCTGCTCCAGTGAGGGGGTAGGCGCATTGTATCAGTTTACTTGCAGTGCCGAATGTCGAGTGACTTAGATTGATAGAGTTGAAGTGAGAGCGAGTGAGTAGCAGAGGGTTATTTAATACTTAGATTACTTAAATGATGAGTATTCAATAGTGAGTATTCAATGATCGTAACGCTTACTTATCCTCGACTTAAAAAGGGGTTGTAGAATCTGGTTGCTCCTCATGTGTTTGAATTTTAGCGACCTGGTCAATCATCTCTCTCCATCTATTTTAGTAGCTCGCACATGCCTCATTTTTAGCCGCAGCTAAGATTTCATAACGCTTGAAGTGGACTTGTATATCATAAGTTTTGATAGGAGATTAGGTTTCTTTTAAGTTAGGCCTCAAAGTGTTATGTAAGTTTTAGGAGGCTGCTGCTAGTTGAGTATGCGGCTTCTAGTAGACCCTTGAGTCGGGCTCCGCAGCTCAGACCAGCTGGTATTTGGTCTAATTTTCTTTGACAACCTTGTAGTCAGGTCTAACATATGAGTCGATTTCAACTTGGGCCTAACCTTATGGGCTGTACATCATAGGTTTACACACCTTTGTGGGCCAAGATGCGTTTACACCTTTTTTACCACTACAAATATCGCACCAGAAAAGAAATGTCAAACTTTACGTAATTCAAAAAATTGCATACGCTCACCATAATATTAGTGATTTGGCGGAATTGAAAAATACTCGCACAAATTTCTCATTTAAACATTACTCATAATATATAAAAGCTTTCTAATCTTTTTCAAATTATATTTTAGAAAAGGAAAGAAATTATTTTACTAGTGCAATTTCCCTCGCAACTCTGACGTTTTATGCAATTTACCCCTCCAAATCCATGATATATTTATTTTAATCAAAGAATTACACCAAGAAGCAAAGTTCTGCAACTTCTTATCTCCATTATCCAATTCTTAACGACCATACACTCAATTTCACTCTGAGACCAAAATTCAAATTCACTCCAGAACCAATTTGATTTCCTTCTCCAGCTCATGCAAGCTCACTACTAGAACAATGCAACTCCCGTTCCCTATCCGTTCTCCGTCGTTCATTTCCCGCCAACGCCCTTTCGAGCAGCAACTCACCGAGCTCCACAAATGCCGAGACTTAAACCACGTCAAACAGCTACACGCCCATATATACAAGTTCGGACTTTACGAAAACCCGTTTATCGCGCCAAAATTGGTATCTGCTCTGTCCCTTTGCCGCCAGATTGATTCTGCAATCCAGGTGTTCGATGAAATGCCTGACCCGAATGCTCATTTGTATAACGCGTTGATTAATGCGTATGTTCGGAACTTGGAAAGTGGGAAGGGTTTTGAGGTTTTTGATTGGATGAGAATGTCTGGGGTGGACCCGGATGGATTTACTTATCTTTATTTGTTGAAGGGTTGTTGTGGTTTGAAGTGTGTGGGAATGGTGCATGACCATGTGGAGAAGTTGGGTTTGAAGGATTTGTTTGTGCGTAATTCGTTGATTGATGGGTATTCGAGGTGTGGGGTTGTTGGAGTTGGGGAGGGGAAGAGGGTGTTTGATGGGATGGAGGTGCGGGATGTGGTTACGTACAATTCGATGATTACGGGGTTGGTGAAGGCGGGGGAGTTGGAGGAGGCGGAGAAGGTGTTTGATGAGATGCCGGAGAGGGATAAGGTTAGTTGGAACGCGATGTTGGATGGGTATGTGAAGGCTGGGGAGATGGATAAGGCGTTTGAGATGTTTGAGAGGATGCCGTCGAGGGATGTGGTATCATGGTCCACGGTTATCTCGGGGTATGCGAGAGCGGGTGATATTGAGACGGCTAGGATGCTATTTGATAAAATGCCGGTGAAGAATTTGGTTTCTTGGACGATTCTTATATCGAGTTATGCTAAGAAGGGGCTTCTGAAGGAGGCCATGGCGTTGTATGATCGAATGGAGGAGGCGGGAGTGAGACTAGATGACGGGACGTTTATTAGTATTTTGTCAGCAAGTGCAGAGTCGGGTTTGCTCCCTTTAGGAAAGAGAGTCCACCGATCAATAATGAAAAGTAGACACAAGTGTGGTGTTTTTGTGAATAATGCTTTGGTTGACATGTATGGCAAGTGTGGGAGCTTGAACAAGGCGTGGCAAGTTTTTGATTCAATCAAAAGAAAAGATTTGGTTTCATGGAATTCGATGATCCACGGGTTCGCCATGCATGGATATGGAGATAAAGCTCTTCAAATTTTCGGTAAAATGAAACAAGAAGGATTTACGCCCGATATAGTAACTTTTGTCGGTGTACTGTCAGCGTGTAATCATTCCGGTATGATAAACGAAGGGGTTAGCTATTTTTACAACATAGAGAAAGATTACGGAATTTTACCCGAGATTGAGCATTATGGTTGCATGATTGACCTTTTAGGACGTGGGGGAAGGCTCACCGAAGCTTTTAGGCTCTTACATGTCATGCCCTTTGATCCAAATCTGGTCATTTGGAGTTCTCTTTTAGGTGTGTGTCGGATGCATAACGAGGTCCAACTTGCAGAGGATGTTCTTAACAAGTTGGTGAAACTGGATCCGACTGTCATGGGAAACTATTCCATGCTGTCAAATCTTTATGCTTCAGTTGGAGATTGGGGAAACGTCTCTGATGCAAGATTGCAGATGAGGAAGACGGAGAGTAAAAGGCCATTCGGGGTTAGTTTGATAGAGTTGAAAGACGAGTTTCATGAATTCACTGTTATGGATATGGCTCATCCTAAATCGGACAGGATATACGAGACAATCAGTGGACTGGGTGAGCATCTTAAAAAGATTGCTCACGCCCCAACTGTTTTCGTCTAGAAACTGAGTTTTGCTTCTGGGATCGACACTCTCGTTGTGGAGCAGGTATTCATTGCATGCCCCATTTAACGAGCTTACATTTTCCTAGGCATCAATCAGCAGCTATATATACAGCTGATGCCAAATCAGGTATGATATGTAAGACAATCAGTGCAGAGTAAGCAATTTGAGAGATTGCTTACACCCCAACTCTTCTCGTCCAGAAACCAAGTTATGCTTCTTGGATGGATGCTCTTGATGTCGAGCAGGACCCACTGTTATACAAGCCGTCATTTTCCAAGGCATTAAAGCAGTGGAGATTGTGATTGTAGCTGTAGTAGTTGTAAGCACTTGAAGTAGTAGCAAAAAACGTCCTAGTCGTGTAAATACGTGTTATAGATGGAAAGATCAACGTTCTCTTCCATGTGGTGATTTATGTCCTACCATCTTCTTTTCGTGCTCCCAAATAAGAAATATTCTCAACTGATGATGCAATGTGTCTTTTGATTGAAGCATAGCTATAAGAGAATGGCAGAAGTGAGGAAGAACAAAAAGGAGAGCAAACAAGTGAAATAATAACATAAAGAGAGAAAAAAAAAAGTCCTACCGGGAGTAGAACCCAGGTCGCTGGATTCAAAGTCCAGAGTGCTAACCACTACACCATAGAACCCTATTTTTGTTCATTTCAGATTTTTTATGGGTTAAATTAAACCACATTCACATTTCTCTCTACCTGCAAATTTCTCACAAAAAAATCTCAGTAATTTCAGCAACTCAATCAATCAATCAATCCCAAAATATCTCCCCATGAACCCTAAAAACCCATAATCCTCGTCCTAAACTGAAAATTCAGGATTCATCTCTTCGTATTTTCCCAAATTCAGCACAATTCCTGTTTCTTTACTCAGAATTCAAGCATGACAGCTGCTTTGAGGTCAAAATCATCAAGAGACACAGTCTCCGTCGCCGTGTTACACTTCAGATACTTCATCCATAACCATATGCACGTGGGTCGGCTCAATCCCTTAAACTGGACCTCCAATTTCGATGATAATCCTAATACATCAAATAATTTTCCTTTTAAACCTCTATCTGTTCGTGGAGAGCATACATATAGTAGTAAAAGTTCCCCTAAAATGTTTCGTAACAAGCGAAAAGTCGAAAACTTTAGCTCTCAGGGAGACCCGCCTGAGGCTTGGCAGCCACCTGGAGGGCTAAAGATTAATTATGTCCAGGCTACTGATTCAAGCGAGCCGAGTTTCGCTTCCGGTGGCGGGTTTGTGCAGGAGGAGAAGGGTGAGAGCTGGGGAGGAGCTAATTTGGGTTCGAATTTTCCGACTCCTAAGGAGATATGTAAGGGGTTGGATAAGTTTGTGATTGGCCAAGAAAGAGCTAAGAAGGTTACTTATTTATCATCTTTTTAGTATGTGATGATTGTTTGCTTGGGAGGATATAAAGCATTACGCTATATATGTGTTTGGTTTTTGATTGCAGGTTCTTTCCGTAGCTGTTTATAATCATTACAAGAGGATATATTGCGACGATTCTTCTGAGAGGTGATTATTCTTTCCTCTACGCCATTGCTTGATTTCGTTTATAACTTGATTGACTAATGTGAAGTTCGATTATGTCTTGATTAATGTGAAGTTCAGTTACATATGGAGCTTCACTTTTCTCATGTTGAATAAACTTTGGTCTGTGGATGAGTTTGATTGTTTCCACTCGAGTGTTCTCCATTCTTGATTTTAATATTGGACCATGTGCTTGTTGCCTGCATTTTGGTGCTACTATTTTGGTAGCTATCGTGTTGACATGAGAATATCTGATGTTACTGATATACCTTGGAAACTGGGCCTGCGGGGAGTAAAGACAGTGATAAAGCTGAAGGGGCAAAATATGAGAATGTGGAACTTGAGAAAAGTAACATCCTTCTGATGGGACCGACAGGTTCAGGTAATTTACTTATTCCCCCTGGTTTCATGTCAATTTTAATTGGATATGCTCATGCCGGGCGAATTCTGTTCCTTGTTCATTTTGTGAAATTATTGTACAACATTCTTCAGACTTTCTCTTCATTAGGGATTGAATAATTTTTTAATTTTTTTTTTGGTTTATAAATGATACTTTTTAATTGATGAGATGCATATAAGGATACACGATGTGAACAATATCATTGGATTTGTATGTCTCATGTTCTTTTGCTTCTTAGACCTAAGTTTCAGAATCTCATGAATGTGAACTTTTTAAAACAGAGAATATATATATAGCATTTATCACTATGTTGATTATTTCCATGTCTACTGTTCTCATGTGTGCATTTAATGTCATTTTAAGGACAGGGAAGACACTACTTGCCAAAACTTTAGCCCGACTGGTTAATGTTCCGTTTGTAATTGCTGATGCAACTACACTTACTCAGGCAAGTTGCTATCTTTCTAACCGCTGTAGGATGAGTTCTATTGTCTGTTCTGGCTATTTACTTTGGTTTCCAACAGTATATTGCCGATTGTTAAGGGCTAGCGTGCATTCATGTGCGCTTTCCCAGTAATATGAGGGTTGTATGTTTCCCAGTAATAAACAAGAATTTTATTAGCATGACCTCGGAACTATAACTTTAAATTAATTATGCAATGTGAGGTAGTGAAATTGAATTAGCTTAAGCATAATGTCATCCTTTTCTTTTTTAAATATAAAACCACTTTTCGTTTTGCAGGCAGGATATGTTGGGGAGGATGTAGAGTCAATTTTGTACAAGCTACTTACGGTGAGTTCTGTGACGTTTCTTGTACATTCTAGAGTGAGCCCATGTTTCCTGCCCCTGTCAGGATAAGCTCCTCTCACTATGATTTTGTTTCTCAGAAGCACTGTTGATGATCTATTTGTTGTCCTTTTCTTCCGCCCTCCTGTGGTGTGGGAAAGATCCTTATTATACTATGAAATTTAGGAAGTGCCCTGGTGTTACGAGATTTATGCCTGTCTGTGCGCATGGATTGTTGGTGAAAATACATTGTGGTCCTAGACTCATGACTTGCTATAATCAGTACAGCCCCATACATCATGATAAGTTAAACACCAGATTGATGAGTAACACAATGAAAAGATCATATGTTTTTTGTTCCGGCTTAGTATTTTGAAGACAAATATGTTCATTATGTTCTTTGTGAGAAAACTTCTCCCTGCTTAGCATCTTGAAGACAGATTTTCTAAAGACTTACTGTAGTGAACTTGAAGCTGAGAACTGCAGACTAGCTGCTGAATTATGTTTATTGAATCTTTTGATTTTGCAATTTGATTCTATGTTTTTAGAAGTTTTATTAACTGTTTCTGTTTCAGGTTGCAGACTTTAATGTGGCAGCTGCTCAACAAGGGATAATTTATATTGATGAAGTTGACAAGATCACCAAGAAGGTGCCTTCAAAGGCCTTTACATGCCATATTATTACTGCCAAGCGTGAAGTTTTTGTACTGACGGTAATGGCGCATCTCGTTCGTTGTTAAATCTGCAGGCAGAGAGTCTCAATATTAGCAGAGATGTCTCAGGGGAAGGCGTCCAGCAAGCACTTCTGAAAATGCTTGAGGGGACGGTGAGTGATTTATTTTCCTTTTGGTTGAAATATAATGCAGATGTTTGTTACTGTTACTAGTAGGCCAATAAAGGCATGCCTAATTTGCAGCTACGTCAAGAGTTAGACCATATGTTCGACCAGCTATCATGTTTGGCTGAAATATTTGATTCTATGTTCATTTCTTTGTATTGAAAATCAGCAACTGTGCTTTTATGAGAAGATGTTATATGGGCTAGGAACTTACCATCTAGTTTTGAATATCTGTAAGTCACATAATTGTTCAAATGTAGCTGAGGTTCAAATGAATCATATGGAGCAGACTAAAGTAAATTCAAGTTGACAGATTTTGAAGCTGGACTCTGATAGTTGAACTTATTTTACTGTAAGTTCAAGTTGACAGATTTTAAAGCTGGACTCTGATAGTTGAACTTATTTTACTCTCAGGTGGTAAATGTCCCGGAGAAAGGTGCGAGGAAGCATCCTAGAGGTGATAATATTCAGGTAATATATTAGTTATAAAATAAATCTCCTGTGGCTATATCTCTTGGCACATATGATGATTTGATATTACGAGTTTCCGAAACTTTTTCTTTCAAGATTTTCTTGTGATAATTCTCTCTCGTTAATTTCTTATAGCTTGCATAAATCTTTGCATGGTTAGCAAACTGAAAGGTCTTAATAGATAAATTTTTGTCTCTCTCTTTGTGACAGATTGACACGAAAGACATTCTCTTTATATGTGGTGGTGCCTTTATAGACTTGGAGGAGACTATCTCAGAAAGGTCATACTAACTTTTAACCTGTGACACAAATTATAGCACTGAAACCTACTCGAGAAACTTAGATTGTGAAAATTGATTATCAGGCGTCATGATTCTTCTATTGGCTTTGGCGCCCTTGTACGTGCAAACATGAGAACAGGTGGTGTTACAAATGCTGCCGTGACATCATCTTTACTGGAAACAGTAAGCAGAGTAACAGCTTATGGTTATGAGGATCATTTCATATTTCCGTGTATAAGTCTGCAATGTGAAGATGAAAATGTATGGTATTTTGCATTTTATAGGTTGAGAGTAGTGATCTAATTGCATACGGTCTAATACCTGAATTTGTTGGGCGATTCCCGATCCTCGTTAACCTGGCAGCACTTACAGAGGACCAGCTTGTTCAGGTGACAATTTTATCTTGTCATTTGGTACATAACAACTTCATTAGCTGTTGAGTTCTGAATAATCTGAATCTATCGATCTAGTTGTTGAATCTTATCAGTTAGTCTGATTTCGACTTTGCATGGCTTTTTTCAATGTTTTCCAGGTTTTGACAGAGCCAAAGAATGCCCTAGGGAAGCAGTACAAAAAAATGTTCCAAATGAATGAGGTAAGTTTCACTCTTTCACTAACGAGTTCTACTTGTTGAAGATAACCCATGATGCACGGATGCACCAAAAATCACTCACGTACCCGTGATGCACAAACGGATACAATATGCGTACCATACCGGTGTCCACGTATCCAATGTCCAAAGTAGCAAGTTTCAATGTAAATTAATTAAAAACTTAAGGATTCACGAGTTTGACTCGTGTACCCGTTCAATTTGAAGTACAGATCTTAATAAAATACATGATAAAATATGAGTGTGCTCTATTTATGAATGAAATATGAGCCATTTAATTGTTATAAATAGCTTAACTTATTTTTCAATGTAAGAATACTCATATAATACTGAAAATCATTCATAAAAGTTATAAATATTTAATTATGTATATAAATAAATATAGATAAAATAGTTGTATCCCGGACGTATCGTACCCTACATGTTTAAAAGAATCACTTATCCCCGTACCCGTATCCGTGGAACATAGAGATAAACACCATGGTCTTCTTTCATACAAGATCAAAAGTTTCAACTACTTAATCATGTGCTTGTTTGCCAGGTGAAGTTGCATTTCACTGAGGATGCATTGAGATTGATTGCCAAGAAAGCGATAACTAAGAATACAGGAGCTCGGGGTTTGCATTCGATGTTGGAGAATGTCTTGATGGATGCCATGTATGAGGTTAGTTAGTTATCCTCTCTCTTCAGTATTTTGGATTGCTAAAAGGTTGCATATTTCCTAGCTATATATCTTCGGGGTAGCTAATATTTCTTTTTTGCTCCATTTCTGATCTTGGTACGAACGATGGGATTGACTTGCATAATCACAGATTCCTGATGTTAGAACGGGGGATGACATAATAGATGTTGTTGTAGTAGACAATGAATCCGTTGGCTCTGCCGGACGTGGATGTGGGGCAAAGATTCTTTATGGTAAGGGGGCGTTTGACCGCTATTTGTCACAGCACAATCCAAAGGATTCAGAGGTATGGCTAACAAGCTTGAGCCCAAGAATGCTTTCCAAAATGTCTTCAGTGTATATATGCGGCCATTACATAACTTGTCATTGTTGCGTGTTACAGACATCTGCGGAAGGGTGTGAAGGTGAAGCTGAGGTTGAACAGGAGTTGCCTTCTATTGTTGCATTGTGAAGCTCCAGTGGTCACATTCTGTACAGCATGTACTATAAAAGTCATAATGAACAGAACTTAGGGCCACTTTCCATATTCTGTTGTAGTTGTTGTCCTAATGTAAATGAATTTATGCTCTCTCAAGTCTTCTGCAAACTTCTTGTTTATACTAGTTGACATAATATACATGAAAGGTACAACACATTTCTTTGTTGTTTTTAAACTATTGACTGAAAAAAGTTGGAATTACAATTCGAACCCAAATTCACTTACAAAGCCTGTTTGATTCAAATCTTGAAAGCCAGAAAATGTAGATTGATCTTCTAATCCAAAGAAGGGTAAAAAAGACTGATTCATGAATGGAGAGATTGGACAAGTATACAGCATTTCAAGGCCTTAATAGTTTCTTTAGTCTTTAAAGACAGTAAAAAGCGACTTAATGGGGGTACGAATTGGTCATCCCGCCACATTCATGAAAATAGCATAATTTTGAACCACAACGATCAATCGTCATGACTCACGCATACGTACGCAGATAAAACATATACTTATATATACAACCAGAACACCCACCCTATGTGGTATTTGGTGGATTCCCTACTTATATATTCTTATGAAACGGGACAGGGTCGAATTAGTAGAGGAATCACCTTAAACACAAAACACCAGAATTATGATCTATTGTTGATGAATATACAACCTCTGGTCATGCACAGTGTGGATTGAACTAAGTTTTATCTCTCGTTCTCTAGGCATACTCATTTAGATAAAATCATATTGAAAAATAATGTATACAGAATCTTTATAAGTTTCGTTACAAGAGAATCTTATGCAAAAAATCACAAAGTCTAGGTAATAAATTCATAAGAGAAACTGAAAAATTTTGCACAACAGGACATGCATGATGCATATATCTATCTTTCCAACAATTTGGCTATTGTCTCATCCGCATATCTGAAATAGACATATCTCCAGCCCCTCTTTAACACCAGAACTCCAATCACACCCCAAAACCCCGTGGTAAAACCACTTATTACAA